>APFE031324409.1:0-63121 GCA_000404065.3 Pinus taeda | reverse complement strand
TGAGGTCGGACAATGGGGGAGAGTACACCCTTGGAGAGTTTGTTGACTATTGTGCGGAGGCAGGCATTAGGAGGGAGTTCACTATTCCTTACAACCCCCAGTAGAACGAGGTTACGGAGAGGAAGAACAGATCCATCGAAGGGGCTTCCAAAGGCATGTTACATGATCAGGGGTTGCCATTGTTCTTGTGGGCAGAGGCCTACAACACAACTATTTATTTGCAGAACAGGAGTCTGCATCGTGCCTTGGGGCACATGACTCCGGAGGAGGCATTTTCTGGGAAGAAGCCTGATATTGGCCATCTTCGTATATTTGGGTACATTACATACTCCTACATACCCAAGGAGAAGAGGACCAAAATAGAGCCCACTGCAGAGAAGGGTATATTTGTCGGCTACAGTGAGACCTCAAAGTCCTTTCGGATTTACATTCCTGCACAGAGGAAAGTTGTTGTTAGGCAGGATGTAAAGTTCGAGGAGGACATGGCCTTTAGGGGGTCACGAGAGTTAGAGTATCTGGATCAGCCTGACCCTTAGCAGTAGTTGAGTCAGTCGCAGGGATCCAGTGGGCAGGGATTAGGAGGATTCAGAGGTACATCTATGACAATGTCAGGTCCGTTAGTGAGCAGTGGCTCGCCGAGCCAGAGGGGTGGTGCTCCGAGCAGCATGTAGAGCAGTCCACAGAGCAATTCACTAGGGAGTCCACTGATGGACAATTCACACAGTACCTTAGCTTCTACAGGTTTAGGTGCAGGCAGAAGGACAATAGACAAACTGTCAGGAGTTCAGGCTCCTGATGATGATGAGGAGGAGGAGTTTCATTCTCCAATGGGAGAAGTATGGTCAGGGAAGAGGAAGCCCAAGTGGCTTCAGGACACCTTGAGAGATGCCACATCTGTTGTTAAGCCTAAGAGGCTGGTCAGAGAGAGTAGACCACCTAAGAGGTTTTGTAGCTATATGGCAATGGCTACCAACATCCTTGACTCTGAGCCTTCTAGCTTTGAGGAGGCAGCTAGCCAGCAAGTTTGGAGAGAGGCCATGCAGGAGGAGTATTCTTCTATCATGAAGAATGATGTTTGGGAGGTGGTGCCGAGGCCTGAGGGAAAATCCATGGTTACTTCCAGATGGCTTTACAAGGTAAAGCATGCTACATATGGCAGCATTGAGAAATTCAAAGCGACGTTTGTGGCTAGAGGGTTCTCCCAGGTAGAGGGAGTTGATTATGAGGAGACCTTTGCTCCCGTGGCTCGATATACTTTGATCCACTCCATTATATCGATATCAGCAGAGATGGGTTGGAAGATCCACTACATGGATGTGAAGACTGCATTTCTCAATGGCTTCATACAGGAGGAGGTGTACATTGAGCAGCCACAGGGCTTTGAGGTGCTTGGGAAGGAGTCCCATGTGTGCAGACTAAAGAAGGCCCTTTATGGCCTGAAGCAAGCTCCTAGAGCTTGGTACTCTAGGATAGATACATACTTGCAGGGGATGGGTTTCATAAAGAGTGAGGCAGATCTGAACCTTTACTATATTGTGAAAGGTGATGAGCCTCTCATTCTGGTGCTGTATGTGGATGACTTGGTCATTACAGGTGCAGAGAGACTCATAGAGCACTGCAAGAGAGATCTTGCGGCAAAGTTTGAGATGAAGGACATCGGCTTGATGCATTACTTTTTGGGTTTGGAGGTGTGGCAGGAAGAGGGACATTTCTTCCTGGGGCAGGGGAAGTATATTGTGGACATCGTTGGCAGATTCCACATGGAGGATTGTAGACCCATGTCAACACCGATGATTACCAACTGGAAGAAGCTTCATGCTTCGGATTCCGAGTTGGTGGATCCCACATTGTACAGGCAACAGATTGGTTCCTTGATGTATTTGGTCAACACTAAACCAGATATCTGTTTTGCAGTCAACACGATGAGTCAGTTTATGTGTGAGCCTAGGAAGGTTCTCTGGGTGGCTGCAAAACACATTTTGCGGTACTTGCAGGGGACAGTGGATAATGGTCTGGAGTACAGGCAGGGAGATGGAGTGAGATTGGTAGGATACACTAATTCTGATTGGGCAAGTTGTGCTTCTAATAGGAAGAGCACTTCAGGGTTCTGTTTTGGGTTGGGTTCAGCAGTAGTGTCATGGTTCAGTCGGAAGCAGCAGTCAGTAGCACTGAGTTCAGCAGAAGCAGAGTATATGGCAGCCAGTCTAGCTAGTTGTGAGGCCATCTGGCTTCGCAAGATGTTGTTTGGCTTATTTGGTCAGCCGTTGAGACCTTCAGTAATTTACTGTGATAATCAGAGTTGCATTAAACTCACGGAGAATCCAGTATTTCATGACAGGTCAAAGCATATCAGAATCAGATATCATTTCATCAGAGACTATGTTAAGAAGGGAGCTGTGAAGCTTGAATATATTTCCACTGATGAGCAGGTAGCAGACATTCTTACCAAAGCCTTACCACAGGGCAAGCATGTCTATTTCAGAGACAAGATGGGTGTGGTGAGGAACACCTTACTCGGTAAGAGGGAGTGTTGAAATTTGGTACCGGAGGACAAGTGGTTCCCTTAGGCTTTGATCTTTGGCCTAGGAAAAGTGTCCAAAAGATTTTAATTTTTCTCCTAAAGTGACTTTATAATTTTATAAAGTTAAAATCTAATTTAAAAGTGACTTTAAGTGATAAAGTTACTAAGTCTAATTTTAAAGTGACTTTTATAAAGTCAATGAAAAATTAGAAAGGAAAAGTGACTTTGGAAATAAATGACTAAGTGGGTCTTTCTAAAGTAGGGTGAATTAAAAAATAAAAAGTGAGATTTAAATGTGCATTTAATCTCAGCCATTGATCTAAATCTATCTCAGCCATTGGATTTAGGGATCACCCAAAAGTCATTTGGGGTTGGGTTAAGGGAGGAAAAGGAGGAAAAGATCATTCATTCTTTCATGAGCAGATTGGGAGAAGGAGAGCAAGAGAGCAAGGGAGATTTCTGGACAGGAAGGAGAAAGAGGCAGCAGTTTGGCACACATACCAGGCAGCTCTTCAGCAAATCAGTACAGCAGAAAGAACAAGCAGAAAAAGGCAGATTTTCGCTGAGAAAACTGGGAAAAACTGATTTTTGGGCACAAATATCGAGGAAGTGATTTTCTGCACGGAAACCGAGGTATGTCCGTACAGTTCGTACGGTCCATACATCTGTACGGTCTGTACATCCGTACGTTTGTACAGTCCGTACATTCGTACGGTCCGTACCACGCGTACAGCAAAGTTCCAGTTTGTCTGTTTGGCTGAGAAACAGATAAGTTTGCTTGCTGGAAATTTTATTTTGCTGAAATATTTTACTGAAATTTTCTCACTGTAAAAAGGCATTTTCCATAAATAAAGAAGAGCTCTCAAACTGGTTTTCCCCAAGAGTTGTAGGGGGTTTTTCCAGGGTCACATTGACCAAAAATATCAGTGGTTTAAATGTGTTTTTAATGCTGTTTATTACTGCTGATTTTTTATTTCTGGCAATTTCCAGCATTCGTAAATTTTCCAGAATTTTGTTTTCAAAAATATATATATATATAATATATAATATACATATATTTTTCAGCTTGTTAAATGTATGGTTATGGGAAAGGGCATTTAACTATATGGGAGAAATAAAGAGAAACTGAAAACCGGGGTGGGAAAACAGAAATTTTTACAACCTGGACCAGCCACACAGCCTCCACATCCAACAGTCAATAGACCCCGTAGCAATGACCATGGTTCAGGTAGCAGCCACCACTGCCCGCCATTGGTGCCAACGTTGTTTCACCGGCCAACATACAAAGGCATTCAAGCAGTCGCCGCCCAATTGGCTGACAAGCTTCTCGCCAACGTTGTTGGCCTCTCATTGTTATAATGGCCTTCTCCTCTATTGTCGCTCGAGTACACTCCATTTTCGCTGACGTTAACCATTGCCTATGCTTCAATTGAATTATACAATAATTCAACTCTTGCGAATTGCAATCCACAAAAGGCTAGACAAGCAAAAATTAAACCTAGAAGAAAGGAGAGGTGAGTAAGAACTAATTGAGATAAGCCTCTTAGCACAAAGAAAACGTAGAAGGATAAATAGAAAATAGAGAAAAGTGAAGGCAGTATTGGGTCAGTCACGAGAAGAATAAAATCCATAAGAAATCCTAATGGGTATGGAGAGAATTTGATTGATGATGGATGCACATCAAGCCAGAGCTGCACGAACCGATTCAGTGATTCTGGAAGAAGAGGATTGTTTGGGTTTTCCCCAAGTTGTGGGGTTTTCCCCTGGCGTGGAGCCTATATCTTGTGTCTATTGTCTCTTGTTATCTTCATGTTTACATTTTGATGATTGCTTGATGAAAGAAAACACAAACAATTTAATAAGAAGCCAACAAGGTTCACAAGTAAGTATCAAGTTAAGGAGAATCAACATTAATCAACAATGACATTGATTTTCTAACATGGTATCAAAGTTAAGGCTAGTGAAAGAGGCTAGAGATCATAGGTTGTTGGCATTCCAGGAAGGATCCGAAGATAAATACAAATCTGGCTATGGGTTAAATGTCTTTGTTCTTAAAGTTTTGGGCATAGCAAACAATCCAAGTATCATCTGAAATGAAGATGAGTTTATCTAAGACACAATTTGAATTATCCTTTTCCTATCTGAGGTCTAGAAATCCGAGAATCCAAGTCTAATAATACATTGATTTACTACTTTACAGGGTTTCTTCTTATGCGAATTAGATGATTGTGTTACAAGTCACCTCCTCCAAGATACAACTGAAATATGAAGTGTTGGACCAAGATATTCCTCTGAACTGTACAGATGTCGCTCATTCCAAGGACATTGTGAAGCACATCTGAAACATCAAGAAAATCTCAACACTTATTTCTAAATTTGTCATTGACTGGAATTAAGTCTGCAAATAGTAACCAAGATTTAATCAATGAAGAGTCAATCCTCTGTATTGGTATCTAAGACCGAATATCAATGACAATATTATCATGACATATCTCCATGAGAAGGCTGAACTTGAAGGCCAAGATGGGTTGCTAAGGAGTCATGCTCATGAAGGACTTATTCTTACAATGAATCAATGAATCATCCAAGTGTAATAAAAACATAAGGAGAACATCTCTGATATGGCCGAAATTGAGAGAGGTTCATCGTTTGGGTTGAAGGCCAAGTTTGGAAAAGTTGCAAATCCTTGAAGACTAGCCGAGTTGGAGAGAAGGCCAAGTTTGATGTCTTTTCTTATGTTTTGATCTAGGACGTGAAGGGAGTTGTCGGACAAATTTGAGAGAAGTATTTTTGGGCACATTTGTATGACAAAATTCTCTATACACAAGCCTTATGGAAGCCGAGTAGGCCTAGTAGGGCCACAAGAAGAAAATAACCATTCAAACAACACAAGAGCAACTTGCATAAGGAAGAATACTTTTGTTCTGGCCGCGATACTTTGGAGCTTAGCAAATAGAAGGAAGTGAATTGTTTTAGGGCTCATTTCTCATGACAGTATATGCCAAGTTAGGAGGGAGACCAGGTCGAGTAGAAGGGAGCAGTTTTGTGCATTATTTGTAAGGGTTATCCTTGTTTGTACAAGATGAGAAGCTTTGTAACCTAAGGAGAAAAAGTCGAGCCCCAGTAGTTTCAACTAGGAGGAATGAAAAGGACTAAACAAGTGGTTGTAGCAGTCTATAAATACAGAGGATGGTAGAGATGTAATGACCAAAAGTCGTAGACGCAGCAAAAATCTTTAAAATACTTCAAAGACGTAAATGTCCATTGTAAGACATGTAACTGTATATTGAATATTGTATAAGAGTTGATATGCTATGATTACAAATGAGAATGAGGGCCTTCTTATATACCCTAGGCAGGTGCCCTTTCATGAATGGTCATGTCTCTAAGGCATGCCTCTTCATTACTAACTAACTAATCATTAGTTAATTAATTATTATTTATTATTATTATTTTATATTTAAATTTATCAATTTTATATGAATTATATTCATAACATTGCCCCTCTTCAAAAAGTTTTGTCCTCAAAGCTCATTGATGAAAGGTTGGATCTCCTTTTTCTGCTCATCGCGGAACTATCATCTTCGTTGTTACAAGACGATATGATCCTTGGAGCGATGAATAAAATTGTCGAATCGAAAATGGATCTGACCATCCTAGATTAATCCTCTATGAAATCTTCTAGTCACTGGAAATTTCTGATGAATTGTTATCGTAGGATTGGATTCTGCAAACTTTAGTATTCTTTGGACCATAAATTTGTTATTTCCATTCTGAGTGATACTGGTACGTAGATTAATTGAAAAGTTTTCTCTTGTGATTCGAATGTCGATAAATAGTTCTTCTGGTTAGACGTTCCTTTATCATTTTGGCAGCTTCCTAATTTCCTTCAGGTGTTGTTGTCGTTGAGTTGGCTAATGAATCTATATTTGGAATGTCTATCATTTAAACTGCAATTTCTGAATATGTTTTAACTTCTCTAGAAGTATCTTCTTCTTTACTTGTGATACCAATTGGATCAGTATTTATTCCTTTATCTTCAACTTGGACTGAAACGACTAACGACTTCAATACTTTGTTTTGAAGTTGTTCTAACTTTTCATTTAGTGACTTCTTGTTATTTTTAAACCTTTTTTATTTGTGTAAGTAGGGTTTGGTTATTATTCCTAGGTCGTAAAAGTTCTTCACTTTCTAAATCATTGACTTTGTCCTTAAAATCCTTCTCTTTATATTTTAAGTTTTTGATTTGTTCTAATAACCTTTGATTCAGGGTTTTTAAATGTAAATTTTCTTTTTTCTTCTTTGATAGATTCGCTTTGAATTCCTCCTTAGAACTTTCATTTTTTTAATTTAATTTTTGCTTCTTAATTTTAGACTTCTTGATCTGTTCAAGTAATTTTTTATTATGGTCTCTTAGACGCAAAATCCCTTCATTACCTTCTGTTGATTTTTCTTGAAACCAATCTTCGAGATCTTTATATTTCTTCTTTGATGCTTCGTTTTTTTGTTGAAGTTTGGTGATTTCTTCCTTTAATTGTTTTATTTGCATCTGCTCACTGCATCTTGTACTAAATAATCTTCCACACCCCGGACATCTTAGATTGCAATTTTTTAAATATAAATATATCCAATTTCGTTTAAACCAAATGGACATTTAGTCCAAAATAGTGATTGTTGTGTGGGACTCATCGTGACTACTTCCATCATTATTTTCGAATTAGGCTCCATTTTTCTTGACTTGATAACCTTCCTTGGTAATTTAATTTTTTTTTTTTTATTCTCAACAACTGTTTTTTTCTTAAACTCTCCTCCTTCTTTTTTCCAACTCTTTTTTCTTAAACTCTCTTCTATTTTTTATAATTTTTTTGAACTTTTTTTTCTATATATATTTATAATCTCTTTTTTTTAAGTTACAACCCTAGTGAAACATGGCTATTCACCTCTTTGGGGTATAATATAAAATATATGTCCACTTATGTGTCTTTGACTCATTGAATTTTCTCCACATAAAAAGTAAAACTTACCATTCACATAAAGAGATTTTGTATTCCTTTTGTACTTCTTTTACCTTGAAAATACCATGGGTTGCTAAAACCACGAGCTTGTAAACCAATTAATGAAGAATCAAGATAATCTTATATATTCTTCCTTCTCTTACGTCTAGTTTTAAAGATATTTGGAAAGATTCCCTCTTGACTCTATCATGCACTTTTTCTCAATAATGTAGAACATTTTTATATATAAGAATATTCTCCTTCAAAATTTACATCGGACTATTTTTTTTTACTAGAATCATTGAAATGTCAATGGCCAAAGGCCTTATTTTCTTTATTTTTTAATTAAATAATTATTTTTTTAACTCTTTTCTTTTATAATCTTTTTTCCAATTCTTTTTTTTAACACTTTTTTTTAAGTGGCCAAGGGCTTGACCTAAAAAGGAGAAACTCCAACTCGTGTAGCGAAACAATTTAGTTGCTACGACAAGTTGATGGCCAAAGGCCGGGATCTACCAACGTGGTTCTGATACCAATGTAACGACCAAAAGTTGTATATGCAGCGGAAATCTTTAAAATACTTCAAAGACTTATGTGTCCATTGTAAGAATTGTAACTGTATATTGAATTGGTGTAAGATGATTACAAATAAGAATGAGGGTTTGCTTATATACCCTAGGCAGGTGCCCTTTCATGAATGGTCATGTCTCTAAGACATGCTTCTTCATTACTAACTAACTAACTATTAGTTAATTAATTATTATTTTTTATTATTATATTCATTAAAAATTAATAAATATAAATATAATAACAATAAATTATAATTAATTAACTAATGGTTAGTTAGTTAGTAATGAAGGGGCATGTCTTAGAGACATGATCATTCATGAAAGGGCACCTGCCTAGGGTATATAACTAGGACCTCATTATCATTTGTAATCATCTCATATCTCATCAATTTTTATATAATATTTAATATACAATTACTATCTTATTATGGATGTTTATGTCTTCCAAGTCTTTTGAAGATTACTCTATTGCGTATACGAACCTTGTTCGTTACATTGGTATCAGGGCATTTGTTATGAATTTAAATTCATAAAAATTATTAAAAATATTAAATATTATCTAAGTTAATAAATGATTAATAATTTAATTATAATCAATTAATTAGTTAAATGAAGAGACATTAGTCCCAAGGGACATGTCTCTCTGATTAGGCATGGCCAGTCAACTCCTATTAAAGGAGCACCGCCTCAACCTTGTATTCATCATTCGAATTTTATCAATTAATAATATATATTACATTCAGGAATCTGGTGTATTCTTAACAGTCAAACAGCAAATTAGAAATTTAAATTTTTAACAACGTTCCTCTATGTAGACGAACTTTGTTCGTTACATTGGTATCTGAACATTCCTCTGAGTAGACGAACTTTGTTTGTTACATTGGTATCAAAGCCACATTAGCAGATCCCGGCCTTTGGCTATCAACTTGTCATCGCAACTAAAGTGTTTCGCTACACGAGTTGGAATTTCTCCATTTTCGGTGAGGCCCTTAGCCGCTTAAAAAAAAAGAGTTAAAAAAAAAAAGAATTGGAAAAAAATTATGAAAGAAAAAGGTTTTTATTAAATATATATATATATATTATATATATAATTAAAAAAAAATTAGTATGATGTAAATTCTGAAGGAGAACATTCATAATATAAAAAGGTTCTACATTATTGATAAAAAAGTCCATGATAAAGTCAAAAGGGAATCTTTCCAGATATCTTCAAAACTATACGTAAGAGAAGAGTAGATAAGATTATCTTGATTCTTCATTAAGTGGTTTACAAGCTCATGGTTTTAGCAACCCATGGTATTTTCAAGGTAAAAGAAGAACAAAAAGAGTACAAAATCTCTTTATGTGAATGGTAAGTTTTACTTTTTACGTGAAGAAAATTCACCAAGTCAAAGGCACATAAGTGGACACCTATTTTATATTATACCCCAAAGAGGTGAATAGCCACGTTTCATTAGGGTTGTAACTTTTCAAAAGGTAAAATAAAAAAATAAAAAAAAATAAAAATAAATAAAAAAAATTATTAAAAAAATAAAACAAATAAAGTTAGAAAAAAATAAAAATAAAAATTATAATAAAAAAAAGAGTTTAAGAAAGAAAAAAAACAATAGTGAGAATTAAAATATATATATATATATATATATATAAATATATATATATATATATATATATTAAAAATAAAAAATATTACCAAGGAAGGTTATCAAGTCAACAAAAATGGAGCCTAATTCGAAAATAAAGGAAGGAAGATTCTCCTATAAAGTTATTCCAATTGTAGATTTTAGATTATTTACATTAAATGGGTGTGTCCAAAGGAAAGAGATAAGTATCAATATTATTCCAAACATCAAAGATAATTACATCAATATTAATTTGGCAAATCAACTATTAGTTCTAGAGCCAAATATAGGTGAACGAGAAGGTATTTCTGGCAAAAAAGAATATGAAATTAATGATTTACAAGTGACAGTTGATCATTATGAGTGCATATCTCAATTTTGTGTCGTAACTATGCTTAACAAATAGGTTGACATTATTCTCTGTCAACCTTGGTTCAAGGAATTAGGTACGTTCATGTTGAACACCAAAATAAAAATAAAATAAAAAATCTTAAATCTTTATGTTCCCTTACAAAAAGAAGGTGGTCACATTCCAAGACATGACAACAAAATCAGAACTGATAATGCCTTCATCAAAAGATCCTAAGGATATTTCGAAGCTAATGATTCAAGAGAATCCAGAGGTAGTAGGAAAGAAGCAAAAAGAGCTTGAAGAAATCATATCCAAAAAAAAAAAAAGGAAAATTCATGTTTGAAGGAGCATAATCAGAAACTAGTTACACAAGTGAGAAAATATAAAGCTAAGAAACATTAGTTAGAATAGGTGAAAGAAATATCTGAAAATAAACTCAACAAAAGTCTATCAAGAAAAAAAGAGGAAAATTTACGCTTAAAGTACCTTAACCAAAGGTTACTAGAACAAATCAAGTGTTTAAAAGATGAGAAGATTGAAGACCAAAATAAAAACTATTTAAAAATGAATCTAAAGAATCATAACCAAGTCCTACTTACGCAAATTAAGAAGTTTAAAAGCGACAAAAAGTCACTAAATGACAAGTTAGAACAACTTCAAGGAGAAGTATTGAAGCTTCTAGTCGCTTCTGTCCAAGTTGAAGATAAAAGAATAAATATTGATCCACTTTATATCACAATTCAACAAGATGAGAAACCAAAAGAACTTAAAACATATCCAGAAGTTGCAGTTCAAACGATGGACATTCTAAATCATGATGCCAACTCAACAACAACAAAACCTGAAGGAAATCAAGGAATTGCCACTAACATGATAAGGGAAAGTCCAACCAGATGAACTCCTTATCGACATCTAAATCGTAAGAGCAAACTTTCCAATCAATCTACGTACCAGCATCACTCAAAACGAAAACAACAAATTTATGTTCTCAAGAATACTGAAGTTTGCGGAATCTAGCCGATGATAACAATTCATTGCAAATTTCCAATGACCGAAAGATTTCACAAGGATTAATATAGGATGTTTAGATCCATTTTCGATTCGACAATTATATTTATCGCTCCAAGGATCATATCGTCTTGTAACAATGAAGATGACAGTTCCGCAATGAGCGGAAAGAGAGATCCAACCTTTCATCAATAAGCTTTGAGGACAAAGCTTTTTGAAGAAAGAGGCAATGTTATGAATATAATTCATATAAAAATAATAAATATAAATATAATAATAAAAAATAATAATTAGTAATGAAGAGGCATGTCTTAGAGACATGACCATTCATGAAAGGGCACCTGCCTAGGGTTTATAAGTAGGCCCTCATTCTCATTTGTATTCATCTCATATCTCATCAATTTTTATATAATATTTAGTATAAAATTACTATCCTATTATGGATGTTTACGTCTTCAAAGTTTTTGAAGATTACTCTGTTGCATATATGGACCTTGTTCGTTACATTGGTATCAAAGCATTCATCTGAGTAGAAAAATTTTATTTCTTACAATGGTATCGGAACATTCCTCTAAGTAGATGAACTTTGTTCATTACAACCATCAAAACATGTTTCCCTGTTTGCTTTGTCTATGATGTGTAGGTAACAGGTTTACAGTCCCAGGAAATTGTTGTTGTTCTCATGAACTCCCCGTTCGAGTACATGGTTCATGCACTCTACCGAGAGCTCATGTCCCAGTTGGACCTAGATGTTACCCACCACTAATAGGTGGCCCCTATTGGAGAAAATTTTCTCCTAGATTTGTCTTCAATCAGCAACCAATAGCCCCTTGCAGCCACTTGATAGCGAGATGTGCTACTATTATCTTCCCCCTAAGCTAGCCATTGTGTGCCCTTGCTCATCTATCATGATCGTATGTTTGAAGGTGGGCTTTTCAACCCCGAAGATATGATTTTTCATTATGTAATTCGGTGGCTATGCTTGCTTTTCTTGGCCACATTTGGACATGGACTAGTCTGGGTATTTGGCGGAAAGAATGGGCTTTGGTTGTATTCTTGATCCCTCACCTCAACTTGGGGGTTAATCTTGTATCCTAGTCCCGTGGAATCTCCTTTACTAGCTACCTACTTGCGGTTAATCTTGTATCCTAGTCCCGTGGGATATCCTTTACCAACAACTAGCTTTAATAATGGCACTACATGGGAAACCCTTATTTGGTTGTGTGGTCCTGCTTCCCGATACCATATATCTCACTCCCCTCCACTCATTACAAGACCATTTTCATCTTTTCCTATCTAAGTCCACATTTGTCCATTGGGCAACAAACTGTTAGCCTCTCCTTCCCCTTGTCCACACCTTGGGTTGGGCCTAGAACAATGCCCCGGAGGATGATACCGCTAAAAAAAAAAAAGATAAAAACATAATATTGCCACATACAAAAGGAAGTATACCACAAAATGCAAAAGAAGGTTGGGACAATAAAATTTAGCGCGTGGGAAAAACCCAAACATGATCTCAACCCCCTTATCATTCTGGCCATCACCCTAGTTCTTAAGGCCCTTATGAGTGCACCCCTGCATCATTAAGGAAACCATGATTGTCCCAACCCTTGGTGGGCGATGAACTGTCCAACCTTAAGGGGGTAATCATTGCTATATCATACACATCATGCTCTCATCCCTTGGAGCCTAGCACAGTAAATAAAGAAAAATCAACAAAAGGCAAAAGGCATATGAAGAAGTGTGGAAAAACAAAGGCCAAGACAACTCATGTACCACGATTGCTCCCTCCTACATTTATACACCCAATGTGTGGGCTTCCTTCTTCATAGCGTCCCCTTTGCCCCCACTCTATTCCATCACTATTTCACATGACACCTACCATCTGATGAATGTACCATGGACCTGTGACTCTGTTAGAGGTTGAAACCACCTAATAGGGTCCTTCATTAACCTCTCTTGTCCAGCAAGGTAACACTTGTATATTTTAAAGCCCATTTTGAAGGGCATGCCACTATGAAGTGCCCACTTTTTCCCATGATTAGCAAGCTTATTTACTCAATTGCACTAATGATTAATTGAATTGGAAGGTGAGGAGTTGCATTGGATCTTATACAGGATTGCAGGTAGGTCTTCATCTTGGACTTGGTCTTCATATACGAGGTCCAAGCCCTCTAGAGGGTCATAATGACATTTGTAAGGTGTTAGTTCAGAGCCATGGGCGTCCATCATAGCAAAGCATTGATTGTCACACCATGGGCCTCTTCAGTAATACACATTGGTTGATCATGCCCCAGCCATACATAGATAATGATGCACTTGGATCACGTTGCCTAGCTGACCACACATTTGCACCCAACAGTTGGCGGTTAATCCAAGGCCCAAATGAGGTTTTGTATTTTACGGAGAGACATAGGATGTCATGTTGTTAGAAAATGTAACTAGGTTCGGTCTTCACTAATGTATTTGAGTCATCATGTAATGTACTTCTCAAAAGAATAAAGAAAAGAATTTTTATTATTATAATTATGACTTATTAAAGGATGGGTTTCATGCTTAGGTCATCATGTTTTAGGTCAAAGTCCCCTTTGAGGACTTCTAAGATTTATTCTGAGTTAATAGAGTCATTGTACTTTTAAAGAGACCCTTCTTGGGCTTTTGAATCATGTAAAAAGGTTTAGTATTGAGTCAAAATGAAATATGTTGCCTCCACACCAAGTCGGCCTTAAGATGATCAAGTTGGCCTCACCTAAAGGCTATAAAAGAAGTAGTTCGAATTCATTTGGAGCAAAACATCAAAAGCAAGTTCGATATCTCTTTGGAAGTTGAAAAAAGTGCGAGGTGAAGGAAGAGGACTAAAGAAGTGCGAATTTGGTCAAGGTGAAAGAAGGAAGGAAAATCGAAATTTTGGTGCATCTCTCTCTGTCTCTCTCCCTCGTGCCCTGGATTGGAAGATCGAAGTTCTCTTATTGATGTCGCTGCCAGTTGTTGCATGTTGTTGTTGCTAGAACAAGTATAGGTCGAAGTTGTTGTTGTTGGGTGTTGTTGCCTCAGGAAGTTGTATTGAGCCAAGATCGAAGTTCCTAAGTCAAGATCAAAGTCTTCCAACCAAGATCAAAGTCTCCAAAGCAAGGTCAAAGTTACTGGGTCTAAGAAAGTGTTGCATAGTGTTGCCACTATTGCCAGGTCAAATAGGATCATCTGCAAAGGAAGAAGAACGTTGACTTGGTGTGGAGGAAAGTTTGTGTCAAGGTCTAGAGTCTTGGATTATCTCAGAAAAACTATTGAAGGAAGAATTATTGACTGGGTTTTCCCCTAGAGAGGGGTTTTTCCCTGGTTGTGTGCCTATTTTTGGTGTCCATTGATTTATGTGCTATTGTTTTCGTAACTACTTGATGAACTAAAAGGAAAGAAGATATAAAGGAAATCTAAGAAGAAATTAAGAACATTACAAGTAATTATCAAGTATAAGAAAATCTTTTTGCCTTTCTAATTTTCTAACACATGTGTCATCCTCTAGCCCTCACTGATGGAGCATCGACTTGTTATGGAGCCGCTTGGAGACCCATGAGACCATTTATTGTTCCCTATAGCCACTTGGTAGCACCACACGACGTTTTGCTTGCAAATCAAGGATTCACCCCCTTGATCATCATTTATGGACCCTTCCTCTTCATCTTGGCCTTCCAACGGCCCTTCTTACTCCATGTTGCACTATTTCGACCCTCTTGGGATGGCTTAATCATTCACTTTAACAGCGATTTGGTGGGCTTGTCATCAAAAACATGTTATTTTCCACATTAAAATATTACAAGGGGCTTAATTAGGTTAAATAAGACTAAATCGAACTTGAGGAACCTCATATATATTAGAATAATGCTATTTTAGTGTTTACTGCTCATCTATGATTGTAATTATCAGTTTCTTGTTAGAAACTTGTTGTTTCTATATTCTTAGTAGAAACTTGCAGTTTCTATATTCTTAGTAGAAACTTGTAGTTTCTACTTTCTTAGTAGAAACTTCTTGTTTCAGTAAATACAGTTGTATTATTTATTGAGCTTTACTGATCATTGTAAATCAATTGAATTCGTTTATTGATTATGGTATCAAAGCTTAGTTTTTTTTTTTTCATTTGGAAAATTTCGTGCTATGGTTTGAACACTTGCATGTCTGCCTAGCATCACATTGTTGTTAAAATCTGCATGCGCGGCTCTGGATTTTCGCATTATCATTGACCCAACTTCAATCGTACAACAATCCTGTTTGAAGTATTTTCTTCTTATCCTTTTTCTGCTTTTAGAAAGCTCATGGATGAGACCATATTCAGTGTATGCCGGGTAGATTTACAGGTAGTTATTGAACTCAAAATCCTCGTATATGTTTCGAGTTTCTTCTCTGTTGTTTATGTCTCGGGGTTTGTTTTGAAGGGTTCTGGGGTTCAAAATTTGTTTTTTCTATAGTTCACCATTGAGGTTTAGAGCCGAGACCTGTAAAGTAGGTTTTAAGGGTGAAAATCTTGAACTGGTCTTAGTGATTCGCCGTGTTTTTTTGGTCATTTTTTCCGGGACTTTGGATTCTTCACGGAGTCTGAAATAAAAGTCTTTACTGGGCGTCAAAATTTCTAAGCCGCAGTAGCACAATCTCACCCAGGGACAGTGATTTCTTTGCCAACTAAGTCAAGACCAGAAGCTGGTGGAAGACCGCTTCTCTCAACTGCGTATCTCCAGTACGCGTCTCTCATCATTTACAGAAGAGTTCGAAGACTGTTGAAAGACCAAACGTGGCCATCGGTGTTGGATCTCTTGCTCGGTGCCTTCACCGGAATCCACGATTGAGAACACTGTGTCGTCGATGCTAATTCCGGAGAGGCCACGACTCCGTTGGGTCTACGAGACAGGCAATCGACAAAAGCGACTGAGAGTGGGTACAGTCGACGCAAAAGAGCCGCATTTCACATGGATATTGCATATTGTGTACTCCGTGCCGCATTAGTTTACAAATTCTACGATAAATTCAGGTATATCGTTTGGCAAGGTCGATTTTATAAACTTGTGTGAGCAGCTGCATTCCATTTGAACGTAATCCTCTGCGGCAGCATCTTCACCTGAGGCTACAAACGGCATTTTCTGCACTTGTAGGGTATTTGGCACTGTTTGGGCAACACAATTATTCCCTGAGCCAGCAACCCTATTCATACTTACCTGTGGCAGCAGAAGAACTTTGAGGCCTTTTTGTGATCACAGTTCACCTTTGTAACACTGACTGAGGCAGTTCTATGGCACAAACTCTAGTAGCGTTGGAGGCTCTGTTGGTGGCAGTGGACCCTTCGAGAGGTCACTTTTCCTGGCTGAGGTGGTTCTTTAGTGCAGGTCTAATAGCAGGAGGCAGAGATTACTAAGGATGGTTGCAAGGGCCAAGTCTTTCATTTTGGTTCTCTCTCATATTGCACCAGCACCTGCCAGATTTTGTCCAGATCAGCCGGCATCTGCAATCTGTGTCGGATTCCTTTGTTGTTTTTTGTGTCTTGGGAAACGTGCAGATGACCTCGCTAATAAATTTGATGTTGGAAGGCAATCAGTGCTTTAATGGCACCAATTATAACATCTCGAAACAGAGAATGTTAACCATTTTTGAATATAGGCGTCTTGACCAGCGTGTTTTCGGCAAAGAGCTCAGACCTGGTACAGCTGGTACTCATCAAGATAAGTTTGATGATCGAAATCGAGAGGCTGTTATGCTTCTCAAACTCTATGTGACTGATGATCAGTTACTGCAGATTCCTTCTGGCAAGACAGCTGCCGAAATCTGGCAACATTGAAGGAATTGCATGAAACATCCGACAAGAGCAGAGCTTTTTTTCTCAAGAATCAGTTGTTCTCCATCATGATGGAAGAACATATGTCTTTACAGGAACATCTTAACAAGATTAAAGACATTCAAGATCAGCTCGAAGCCATTGGTCGGACCATGGAGGAAGAAGATATGGTAGTCATCACTCTAAAAAGTCTACCAAAACCTTATGAACGCTTCATAGAAACACTCAACATTACCTCCACTAATGTTGATCTAAAGTTTCCAGAGTTATGCACCAAACTCATGCAGCAGGACCGTTGGAAACAGCAGTTTGGTAGTAGTGCTTCATCGGCCTCCTCAGAAAATGCTTTGCTGCCAAATATCAGTCCTTTCAGTAGAAAGGTTCTTCTCAGCCTTCTAATCCCACTAAGAAGAAAAATGTGCAGTGTAATTACTGTCACAAGTTCGACCACATGAAAAAAGATTGCCGACAGAGGATTGCTTCTAAACAGAAGAAGCAGGGAGGGTCTTATCATCAAGCGAACATTGCAGAACATTCCGAGCAAAAGGAATTTGTTTTTTACGCCTTTATGGCTAAGAGGTCCTCAGATCATGCCCCGTCTTCTGCCTGGTACATTGACTCTAATGTATCACGTCATTTTTCTCACAGGCATGTACTGGTTTATTGACTTCCCATCTTTCAGTGATTCTGTGGTATTCGGCGGAGGTGAAGAGTACACAGTGGTTGGCAGAGGTACAGTTCAAATCCAGTCTGGTGGGTGCACACTCATCTTCCAGAATGTGTACTATGTTCCTGGTATGGAAATTAATCTGCTGTCTGTTAGCCAGATTATGAGGAACTCTCCTCAGCTTGATGTAGTGTTCAGTGTGCACAAGTGCTCCATTATTGACAGGGAAACTCGTCTTACGGTTGTTGTTGGCCTAGAGGATCATGGTCTATACAGGCTTCTTGACACTGGTGATTCTCCAGAAGTGGCTCCAGAACGTGCAGATGACCTCGCTAACAAATTTGATATTGGAAGGCAGTCAGTGCTTTAATGGCACCAATTATAACATCTTGAAACAGAGAATGTTAACCATTTTTGAAAATAGGCGTCTTGACCAGCTTGTTTTCGGCAAAGAGCTCAGACCTGGTACAGTTGGTGCTCATCAAGATAAGTTTGATGATCGAAATCGAGAGGCTGTTATGCTTCTCAAACTCTATGTGGCTGATGATCAGTTACTGCAGATTCCTTCTGGCAAGACAGCTGCCGAAATCTGGCAACATTTGAAGGAATTGCATGAAACATCCGACAAGAGCAGAGCTTTTTTTCTCAAGAATCAGTTGTTCTCCATCATGATGGAAGAACATATGTCTTTACAGGAACATCTTAACAAGATTAAAGACATTCAAGATCAGCTCGAAGCCATTGGTTGGACCATGGAGGAAGAAGATATGGTAGTCATCACTCTAAAAAGTCTACCAAAACCTTATGAACACTTCATAGAAACACTCAACATTACCTCCACTAATGTTGATCTAAAGTTTCCAGAGTTATGCACCAAACTCATGCAGCAGGATCGTTGGAAACAGCAGTTTGGCAGCAGTTTGGTAGTAGTGCTTCATCGGCCTCCTCAGAAAATGCTTTTGCTGCCAAATATCAGTGCTTTCAGCAGAAAGGTTCTTCTCAGCCTTCTAATCCCGCTAAGAAGAAAAATGTGCAGTGTAATTACTGTCACAAGTTCGACCACATGAAAAAAGATTGCCGACAGAGGATTGCTTCTAAACAGAAGAAGCAAGGAGGGTCTTATCAGCAAGCGAACATTGCAAAACATTCCGAGCCAAAGGAATTTGTTTTTTACGCCTTTATGGCTAAGAGGTCCTCAGATCATGCCCCGTCTTCTGCCTGGTACATTGACTCTAATGTATCACGTCATTTTTCTCACAGGCATGTACTGGTTTATTGACTTCCCATCTTTCAATGATTCTGTGGTATTCGGCGGAGGTGAAGAGTACACAGTGGTTGGCAGAGGTACAGTTCAAATCCAGTCTGGTGGGTGCACACTCATCTTCCAGAATGTGTACTATGTTCCTGGTATGGAAATTAATCTGTTGTCTGTTAGCCAGATTATGAGGAACTCTCCTCAGCTTGATGTAGTGTTCAGTGTGCACAAGTGCTCCATTATTGACAGGGAAACTCATCTTACGGTTGTTGTTGGCCTAGAGGATCATGGTCTATACAGGCTTCTTGACACTGGCGATTCTCCAGAAGTGGCTCTAGCAGCTCGTGTTTCTCCCATCAGCACTCTATGGCATCAGTGATATGGGCATCTAAACATTTAGTATCTCTCTCAGCTCTCTCGGGAGGGTCTTGTGTCAAGGTTACCTGATATTCAGACTCAGCAGTTGGGAGTGTGCGGCACCTGTCAAGCTGGCAAGCAACATCGGTCTTCATTCAAGGATGGAGAATCTTGGCGCGCATCTAAGGTACTCCAGTTAATTCATGCTGATATTTGTGGTCCTATGAATACATCTTCAGTTACTGGTTGCAAATACTTTTTGCTTATTGTAGATGGTTTCAGTAGAAAGATGTGGGTGTACTTTCTAAAACACAAATCTAATGTATTTAGTATCTTTCAGAGGTTTAAGTCCTTAGTTGAAAAAGAGTCTGGCTGTAATATCATAACTCTTAGGACAGATAACGGGGGGGAAATTTTGTTCTTCTGCTTTCTTCAACTTTTGTGATACCCATGGCATCAAATGCCAATTAACTACACCCTACACTCCTCAGCAGAACAGTGTTGTCGAACATCGCAACCGTACAATTGTTGAAATGGCTCGTTCCATGTTACAACACAGGAGTGTTCCAAACAAATTTTGGGTTGAAGTAGTGTTTACTGTTGTTTATCTTCTTAGCCGATCACCTACTCAGGCTGTTAAGGGGAGACTCCAAAAGAGGTTTGCTATGGCCGTAAGCCTCAGATCAGTGACCTCAAAGTGTTTGGCTCGGTTGCATATGTTTGGATTCCAACTGCTAAGCGCTCTAAGTTGGATTCCAAAAGCCAGAAACTCATGATGACAGGATACAGTGACCTCCACAAGGCCTATAAGCTGATAGATATAGACACTAATCGTCTTAGCTTCAGTCGGGACGTAGTGTTTGATGAAGACAAAGGATTCTTTCAGTCTCCTAATTCTGAGCAGTGTTCTAAGGATCAACCTCACAGTATTCTTCTTCCATTAGGTCCACCTGATGGGAGGGATGATGCAGCATCAGTATTTGATGATGCACTACCTGCACTTCCTCTTGAAAATAATTCTCCTCTTGTTGCTCCCGTTGTTCCTGAGCCTCCTCCACCCACTCCTGATATTAGTTCTTCTACTCTCCGGCCTAAATGGTGGGCTAAAACTATTGGTGATCTCGGGGATAATGAGCTCCTTGAAGGTAGAACTTCCCGAAATAAGAGCAAACACCAACCTACAGTAAATTTTGCTCTTATGGCAAACTTACACAGTGTTTTTGAGCCTCAAACCTATTCAGAGGCTAAGGGTATACCTGAGTGGGAATAGGTTATGGAAGCAGAATTCCAGAGTCTTCAGAAGAATCACACTTGGACCCTTTCTAATCTTCGTACACGGAAGAAGCCCATTAGCTGCAAATGGGAGTATAAAGTAAAATACAAAGCTGACGGGAC
The DNA here is from genome assembly GCA_000404065.3 of Pinus taeda. NCBI lineage: Eukaryota > Viridiplantae > Streptophyta > Pinopsida > Pinales > Pinaceae > Pinus > Pinus taeda. The sequence goes on along the minus strand of APFE031324409.1, from coordinate 42,569 downwards.
CCTCAACAAGTATAAGGCTCGCCTTGTTGCTCGAAGATTCTCACAAAAGGAAGGCATAGACTATGAGGTGACCTTTGCTCCTATAGCCAAGATGAGTACCATATGGCTTGTCCTTGCCTTAGCAGCTCAGTTCAGTTGGAAAGTCCATCAGATGGATGTAAAGAGTGCTTTTCTGAATGGTGACTTACAAGAAGAAGTCTACATGACGCAGCCTCCAGGATTCAAGGTTGTCGGTCAAGAACAGAAAGTTTGTAGATTAGTCAAAGCACTCTATGGTCTGAAACAAGCCCCTCGGGCTTGGTACATGAAAATTGATAAGTACCTAACAGATCATGGTTTTTAGCGGAGTCCATCTGATGCAAACCTGTATATCAAACATATTGGTGATGATATTTTGTTTGTGGTTGTCTATGTGGATGATCTTATCATTACTGGCAATTCAACACATTTGATCCATGGGATCAAACAGGATTTGTGCAGCACTTTTGATATGATAGATTTGGGACTTCTTCATTACTGTTTAGGGGTGGAAGTCTGGCAGACTGAGAACAACATCTTTCTCTCTCAGTCCAAGTATCCCAGAAATCTTGTGGACAGGTTCAAAATGCAAGATTGCAAACCTACCACGACTCCTATGGAACCAGGGCTCAAACTTTCAGCTCAGTCATCCTCACCACTTGTGGATGAAACTTTATTCAGGCAGTTAGTGGGCAGCCTCATCTACATTTCACGCTTCATGTCAGCTCCGAAGGCTGATCATTAGATAGCAGCAAAGCATGTACTGCGTTATGTAAGAGGCACTCCTGATTATGGACTTTTGTACACTCGGAGTTCAGATCCTACACTCAGTGGTTACACAGATTCAGACTGGGCTGGTTCGGTTGATGACTGTAAATCTACAGCTGGGTATGTGTTTAGTCTGGGATTCGGCGCTGTCACATGGGCTAGTAAGAAGCAGCAGGCAGTGGCTCTCTCCTCAACAGAAGCAAAGTATCGGGGAGCAATTAAGGCATCTTGCAAGGTAGTTTGGCTTCGACGTATGCTTGCGCATATGTGTGTTTCCCAGGCAGGTCCTACTCCCTCGTTCTGTGATAATCAGAGAGTGCTCAAACTCGCCAAGAATCCAGTCTTCCATGAACGAAGAAAGCATGTGGAAACTCATTACCACTACATTCGACAGCTTGTTGAAGACAGATCCATTCAATTGCTATATGTTCCCACAACGGAGCAGCCAGCAGACATCTTCACCAAGCCTCTTGGTCCTAATAAGTTTGTAAAATTCAGAGGGTCTACAGGTGTTGTAAATAGATTGAGCATTAAGGGAGGGTATTAGAATAATGCTCTTTTAGTGTTTATTGTTCATCTATGATTGTAATTAGCAGTTTCTTGTTAGAAACTTTATGTTTCTATATTCTTAGTAGAAACTTGTTGTTTCTACTTTCCTAGTAGAAACTTGTTGTTTCTGTAAATACAATTGTATTATTTATTGAGCTTTACTGCTCATTGTAAATCAATTCAATTCATTCATTGGTTGATATAAAAAAAGAGGCCTCATTTGTATTGAACATCATCACTTGGATTTGGATCTCTCTACTTGAGAAACTCAAACCTACAATTTTGGACATATTTTGGATGTTTGGATGCACTTTGACATTTGGAAAAATTTTGCTATCATTTCTTGAAGCTTCATTTGCAATGTTGATGGATGGATATACTCTCATTGTCTTGGTGTGAAATTCATTAGGAAGAACCTCTTGCAAAACCATTTGGACAGGCTTCTGCGCCAATATTTCCTCTAGCTCTCCTCCTAATTTGAGGCAAATATCACAGCTGAATCTCAAGAAAATTGATGCCCTAGCCTTCTCACCAAGTGGGACCCCTGAAGTTTCCCTTCAACTTAGGGATTTCTTGAAGGTTTGTACTTTAAAAGCATATCATTCAAAATCTTATCTCTTGACTATCTTGACCTTGGATTAACCCTTTTCTTGTTAGATATCTCAACCTTAGGTCTCATATAGTATTTATCCCAAGAGGGTTTTCGTGGAAAGCCATCCAAGCTTCTCCCAAAGTTCACGCTTCAATTGAGTCTTTCCATTGAATGAGCCATCCTTGCCTCACTTTGGACCCTAGTGTAGACACATTAATCGCAAGTGAGGGTTACTGGGAGTCTGGGACTCCTCCCATTGGTGAAAATCCAAGAATAGAAAGGGACATAGGCTGTGGTGACAATGGTCCTTTGTCCCAAATTGTTGTTGTGCCCTCTAGCTCTAGCCTACATACTAGGCCTGCTAGTTTGTTCAGCAACAGTCCCATCACCAATAAACCTTGAGAAACTCTAGCCATTCAAAACCATAGCTCAATGATCAAATCTGGTCAATAATACATAAAATCATAGCTCTTCCCAATACATCAACACTATCAAATATTTGCCGCAACAAGACTCAGCAGCAACATATTCTCACTCAACACCTCTGCTCATTAATATAACACACGGTTCACACAGTCATACTCTAGTAGGAGCATACACACAACCATAGCCACAGCAGCAACACAAAACTCTATTCTCTCAGTTGTACATGGCATTAGAAGCAGCACTAAATGTATGGCAACATACAAATTTCGCCAACTCTAATAAATACTCTACCCAAACAACACTCTGGCTCATCAAGCAATCATCTCAAAAAACACAACAGAAATGTGTATTACATTTAGCCCTAAGACAGACTAGCACTGCTTAACATATATAAAGCTCATACAATTAACCTTAACAGTGGCAATCTGACAATATGTCAATAGCATATGAACAGCTACAACAATAAGGCTCACCCATTCATCACACAAACATTGTTGGCAGCATCTCAAACTTCAATCTCTGTATACTCTATCCTCAATAGCATAAAGTTTAAACCCTTGTCCACAATAATGCCTCATACATATATCACCAGCAAAAATATACTCAGGCAACAAAGTCATAACTCCAGCAATATAGCCTCACCATACATCCATCTAACCTCTTATCTATACAGCAGCAGACTATAACATGTGATTAACCTCAATGGAAAACACATATATGCAGGGAACTCAGAATATGTTCTCATCCAAACGCACAGCATTTACAAGCACATTTGCTCTCACACACCACTGTCTCAGCCAAACTGAATACAATTATACTTGTTCACAAGGCTGCGGCCACAAGCATAAATAGGCTTTACAATTCCAGTCCCGAAATCTATGTGTATGCCTCCATTCATGTGTAACAGCATATGTGAGGTCATCTAGACTCGAGAAACAATTTCACCAACTATAATATGGAATCTTGATCTAGACCCTTCATTCAGCCTTTGATCTGATTATGATGCGAGCTTGTTTCCACATGGGTCGGTGCCATCTTAATATGATTATGAAGCAACCAATACTCCGACGTAGGTATATCATGAATGATCCTGAAATATGCAACACCGTATGTAATCAGCTCATTGTGTATCAAAGCTATGTGCCAGCTGATTTGACAAAGCTCAGAACGATGTCACTTAACGAAGCTCAAACTTGTACCATATATGAGCTAGTGGGACCTCAAACATGAACTTGACCTTAGATCGTTAGGTTTTTCCCATAATTCTTCTGACCATGGTCGTTACCAAGCAACTGAGATATTAAATTTGATTACCAGCAGAGATCCTTCCAAGCTATGCGACCATGCTTCCTTATTACACTAAAACAGAACAACAAGCTCAAGCACGCAACAACATAAGTTTAATCAACAGATCACAGACTTCAACCCATGCATGCTTGAAGGCCACGTTATTATAATTTGTTATTATTTTGCTGGCTTTGGGTGAATTGTCCCATACTTTTTGGTACTCTAATTACAAATGAGCATATCTCCTCAATTGAGAGGACCCACATGGCGTGCCACCTCCAGGAAGAAATGACGTGACGAGGACTGCACGATGGTGAAGATCTAGCATGCAATCTCTCACTCATTTTCCTTGACAGTAGCGGGGAAAGTGGGGCTTCCTTTTCTTTCTTCCAAGGCTTCTTGTCCACTGGAACTTCCAGTTAGTGCAATCCACTGACTTATATTAAAAGTGTTCACATCAAAGTGTTCAAGCATTCAGTTCAAGAATTCCCTTCTTTCTTTCACCACTTCCAAGAAGGATGCACCAATGGCCGACTTTGACATCAATGACAACACCATTCAACAGATAATAAGATCAATATAAATAATTAGGGTAACTTTTGGAATCTAATCAAGTAAATTGTCAAAATCATTTCTACAATGATCTTGATCCCTGCTCCAATAAAAAAAACAAAAATCTGATGGTGATGAAAACAATGGTCTAGCCCTCCTAATATTGGTTGTTGATGATGGTAACTACCTTTCCCCTCATTCCCAAATGGTTGCAAAAACAAATGAGTTTGAAAAAGAAAAAAAAAATTGGCAATTTAAGAAACTACAAGTCAACTTGCCAATCTTTTACCATTTATTCCCATTTTTACCGATGTTTCAGATTTTTTTCTAATTTTTTCAGACCAGATTTTTGTTTGAGGTTTAACATTGTAAAAATTTCTGATGTAACCATTTTTTTATGATTTTTTATTCTATGTTTTATATTGGAAGAATATATGCTGATGTCAGCATTACAAACATGGGACGAACATCACAATCTCTTCAATCACGGATTGTAGAATGCATCTCACTTCTTTTGATGCAAAAAGGTAAATTGTTCCTTTCCTTGTTAATTTGGTCAAAGTTCAAACCTTCTTATAATAGAATATACAATGGCAATAATTGTAAGTATAAAAAAAGGCACTTCTGGTATTTGGTCAAATTGTGTCATAATATTAGTATTGTAGTCTTATGCATATTAATATAGGCCCATTGTAATGTCCCCGTCCCCATAGGAAGCTTATGATGGAGTCTGCTAGCCTAAAGTGGTTCCCGTAGGCTAAAGTGGTTCCCGTAGGCTAAAGCGGTGGAATAATTAACAAGGAGACTTTATTAAAGAAGGAGAATGATATTTCCTAGGCAAGTTGAATGTCACTTTAACTTTATAAACTGGAGTATCATAAAGTGACTTTATAAAAGTTAATTTAATAAAAATAAAAATGAAAAATAAAGAGAGAAAAGGAAAGGTGAAGATCAAAGGACAATCCTAAACTCATTAAAGAAGGGAATTGAGGAGACTAAAGTAGCTCATCTACAGCAAAGTGTACCTGACTGTTCAAAAAAAAAATTGTGGCTTTTTCTTAATCGGGATTTTATAGTGGTATTAGAGCCTTAATCTTGGCTCAACCTGTGGGTTTGGCTTGAAAGCAGTTGGCTGGAAAATTCATGACAGAAGAAAATCCCTATAAAGGGATAACATATAAGAGAAAACATACTTATAGAGAACCAACTCCCCTTACAGAGGAAGATATCCCTGATACAGAAAGTGAAGAGACACCAAAAAGGGGTAACGGAATAGAGAAAACACCTGAGTTTGAAAGACCAGATATGGGAGATAAGGAGGGACAAGCTTTTAATAGCTTGCTCAAGGCCATAAATGACTTGGCCAAGGGCCAAAAATAGATGGTAGATATGATGAAAGGTGATAAAAAACACAAGAACTTCCACTGGGGTCAAGCCTATAACCATGTGCAGAACCAGTCACACACTGCTAGTAAAATCACCAAACCCAATATGCCTCAGTTTGTGCAACAGGCTACAGAAGACGTAACAGAGCAGTCTGATTTGGGAATCCCTTATGCAGATTACATGGAACAGTATCAATCTCTAGTACGGGATTTTCACACTGCTATGAGCTTCACTAATTTTTGTCACATTCGGTTAAAGAGCAGGCCCAAATCATCTCAAAGGTTTCCAAGGCAGAATCAGGAGCTACAGAAAACACTGGAGAAGGTGACCATCCCCTGTTTTGATGGGTCGTCCAAATGCTCAGCTCGATCATGGGTGCAAAAATTGGACACTTATTTTCAACTACATCATATGACAGAGGATGCTATCAAATTGGCCACCCTGCACTTAGATGGTGAGGCCCATTAGTGGTGGTACCATGGATTGGTGACGTTGGAGCATAACAACATCACCTCATACACAGAATTCACGCAAAGGCTTATTGAGCACTTTGACACGAAGGATCCAAAGATACATTTTAGAGAGTTGGCACAACTCAAGCAGGCAGGTAGTCTGGAGGCTTATATTGCAGAGTTTCAGAGACTGGTGGTCATGATCACAGATATTTCAGAGGCTAGATTGGTGATGCTATTTGTAGAGGGGTTGGCAAAACCTCTACGTGCATGGGTCAAGAGTTTTGAACTGTTAAATTTGGACAACTAGGTCCAAACTCCATGTTCTGATGCTCAGATTAAGAGGCTAATATTTTTGTTGGATTCCTCTTTCTGAGAGGTGTAAAATCCATATAAAATAAGTCTTAATCCGATGAGCAGAACTTATATTTTGAATTTATTATTCTTAATAAATTATATGTGCAAGGTCGGCCAGTTTTGTAATGTAGGCTCACATGCCCAACAGATGTGTCACACACCCTCATTGATGGATATAAATACAGGAAAAGTTGGAGAGAATTTCATCACAACACAACTCACATCTTCCTCTCTCATCCTAAAGAGTACGAGCTACCTGGAGGACGAATTTCAGCCACACGTGGGAAGGACGAAGAGGACAGACCGTACGGCTGAGCTGTAGTACGATTTTCTGCTGCTAGGGTTTCGCAGAAGTTTGACCAGCGTTGACTTTGGTCAACGCTTGGTCCAATCAAGCTGAAAACTTGTGGAAGGTTCGATTTTTGAAGGCCGTACTACCTGGCACAAAAATCAAGGTCAAAGGGTTGACCGTTTTGCTGCTGCGTTGACTTTTAGCTTGTTGCCCCTGCATTGGCTTTTCAGGACATCGTTGACTTTTGTAGAATTGACTTGGGTTGACTCATCTACTAGTTGGAGGGTTGTTGTGACACATGCTGGGCTGGCTGACCAAAGGAGACTTCGCTGGTTGAAGCATTCTGTTGACCACCGAAACGAACACACACATTTTTCCTGTTTCTGATTTGTCTTCTGTAAGATCTGCTTATATGTTCTATCTGCATTTTGCTTAACTACTTGTATGATTGCTGTGAGAAAAGTGAAATTGATCTTAGCATAGAACATCTACAAAACTTTACATGAACCCAACACACTTCGTGCAGCAATCAATAAAACTAGGGACTTATAAAATGCAACGTCCAAAAATAAATTCACTCCTAAACCTTCTTTCCCTCAAAAGGGTAAAGAGGTCAAGCCCTTTCAAAAGGAGTGGACCGGGAAACCAAAGTTGGATGAGGAGACCCGAAAAGAGTCGAGGAAGAACAAACTTTGTTTCAGTTGTCAAGAACCTTGGGCACCGAGGCACAAGTGTGCAAGCAAAGACAAAGCAAGCAAGGCCCACTACATTGAGGTGTACTCAAAAAGTGACAGTGATGACAATGATGAGGAGCAAGCACACAGACTGGTATAGGGACCAGCACAAGGACAAATACAGGAGCAGATGCACCAGACCGTTGGAGGTGAGTCCTCGCATGTAGAGGGCAAAGCTCCTATACTTGCCTCTATGTCGGGATTCCCTAGTGACAGTACTAGTTGATGGTGGGGTTTCTCACAACTTCATAGATGCAGAGATGGTGGAAAGAAGGCCAATTCCTACAACAAAATTCGATGGTTTTACAATCATCATACCCGAGAAACGTCAGATGGACTACAACAGGTACATCCCCAAGCTATAGCTCACCATAGGAAACTATACAGTGACAGATGACTTCTTCGTAGTGGATGTGTCGAACGCTAATGTGGTGTTGGGGTGTCAGTGGCTTTATTACATAGGTAAGTACACCACAGATCAGCGGAACATAGAAATGGAGTTCAATGATCCAGTAGATGGCAGAGGGGTAGTATTCAAAGCCATGCATAAATACCCACCGAAGCTCGTGTTGTCCAACCACATGGAGGTTGTATTGAAAGTTGAAACGCAATGATATTGAGTGGGCAGTAGAGTGCCTTATTACAGATAACAGACAATTAGAGCAGCCACGACCACACTCAGATGACAATACAGGTATTACTTCGTAAATACCATAAGGTTTTTGTTGATATTCCTCCAGGTAGACCACCAGATAGAGACTTTGGGCATGTTGTAGAACTCAAGGAGCATGTGCAAGCAAGTAATAACCACTCCTTATTGACCAAATTCTATAAAGATGAAATAGAAAAGGCCATAAAAGAGCTACTGAAATTGGGCCATATTCACCTAAGCTCTAGTCTGTTCGCTTCTTTAGTGTTGATGGCTAAGAAGAAGGATGTCACCTTGCAGATGTATATAGTCTATCGGGCTCTCAATAAGAAAACAATCAAGAACCGATATCTTATTCCCAAGATCAATGAGTTGAAAGGGGCCAAATATTTTTTGAAGATAGATCTTCAATCTGGCTACCATCAAATCCAGGTTCAAGAGCAAGACATCCTGAATATAGCTTTCAAGTGCCCCTATGGACACTGAGTTTTTGGTCATGCCATTTGGGCTAACCAACGCTCCCATGAATTTCCAATCCTGTATGAACCATATATTTAAAAATCAGTTGCGGAAGTACTTGTTGGTCTTCTTCAATGACATATTGGTCTACATCAAGACATGGGGGGACCACTTGAGGCACTTGGATAAGGTGTTAGGCATTTTGGAGGAAAAGGAATTTTATGCAAAGGAATCCAAGTGTGAGTTTGGAAATGACGGAGATGCTCTACCTAGGGCATATTATTGGTCACGATGAGGTACGGGTGCATCAGGAGAATTTGGGCAATCATCAAGTGGCCAAACCCAAAGAATCTCACAAAGTTGAAGAGCTTCCTTGGACTTTGCACTTATTACAGGGAATTTGTTAAGGGGCTCTCACAGTTAACAACCCCTCTTACAAATCTCACCGAAAAGGGGGCGTTCAGTGGGTTGGAGAAAGCACAGGAAACATTTGTTAGAATGAAGAAGGTAACGAGCACTTGCCATGTGCTTGCTTTAGCTGATTTCACCCAGCGACTCGTGCTAGAATGCAACGCTTCGGGAACAAGAATAGGAGCGGTACTTATCCAGAATCAACACCCCATAGAGTTCGAAAGTCACAAGCTTAGAGATTATGAGTTGCACTATTCGATATGTGATAAGGAGATGCTAGTCATAATGCATGCATTGGCCAAATTCAACCAGTATTTGGTAGGAGGCAAATTTAAGGTAAAAACATACCACAACAGCTTGAAATTCATCATGGGGTAGAAATAACTGAGTGAGAGGTAGCAAAAGTGGATAAGCAAGTTGCAAGCCTACGACTTTGAGATAGAATATGTCAAAGGCAAGAATAACATAGTGGCAGATGATCTATCAAGGATGCCATCCACTTTCTCATTCATAGAGATGACAGAAGATTAGAAGTCGTTGTTGTTGGTAGAGTATTCAAAGAATAAATTTGTGTTAATTTTAGGATAACAATGGTATGTTCTATGCTTAGAGCAATTATACTTCAATTTTCTTTATTAGCCCAATATCATAACAATTATAGCAATCACATCAACATGACAGTAAAATGCAGATAGAACATAAACAATAATAGTAGAAAACAAGCCAACACAAGAGGACATAAGATATGGCACCAGCGAGGGACAAACCCCAATGTGGGGAAACCCTTGATCAATTCTTCTTATAATTCTTCAAAAGTTCAGCAGATAGAGAGAGTACAATTTACAATATAAACTTGCCCAAACTAATCAGTCAAAACAGCAAAAACACAAAGCCCTAACCAGAAAGTCAATGTTGGTCAACAACATTGAAATTGATCTCCAAAACAACTTGGTCAACCTTGGTCAACTCGGCCTCCAACAACAAGATGCAACCCAAAACAATTCGAAAATAACCAGTCAAATCTGGTCAATAAAAGTCAACACAGCAACTTGAATTAGGGCAGTCAAGGCTGGTCAACGTAGGGGTCAAATGACCTTAGTTTTTGTGCCCAGAACAGCGACCTGCCCAAACAGGAGTCTCGCTCACAAAACCAAAGTCAAACAGGGTCAACACTAGTCAAAGTCAGCCTCCTAAAATTTCGATCAAATCTGGTCAACGCGGAAGCTAGAAAAGACAGTCTTCCTTTCACACGTGTGGAGAGAGAGAGGCCTAGAAATCCATACCCAATCAAGATGAGAGAGAGAAAGATAAATGATATGAGATGCCAAAATGAGTAGGAGGCACCTTGTATTTATATGCAACGTTGAAGGTTGGAGGAGGCTAATTTGATGGCTAGCCGACCTTGACAATTTGTCCATAATCAAAATAAATTCATAACTTCATTTGTACATGTCAAAATGGGATGATCTTTAGATCAATCCTACACCTCTTAGAAAGAGGAATCCAAGAAAAATATCAGCTCATAAGAGTTGTCCAAAGTGATGTTTGGCCCTAGTTGCCAAATTTAACACTTCCTCTTAACTAAGGAGAACATCACCTGCCAAACTGTCTAACAATCTTTCCCATCCCTGTCACTGCACTGCTCTGCTCTGTTGAACCATGAAGAAAGAAGAAATGATCGAGAATGTATCATACCATTCTCCGCTGACCCGAAGTCAATTTCCATTGATCCTAGGTCAATATCAGCATCCTAGCATAGGGAGTACGACAGTACACGACAATGTTTTAAAACTCCGACTCGGCCAAGGGTCGACTCCAACTCCAACTCCGACTCGGTATCCACTAAACCGGCTCGATTTCAATGACTCGGTCGTTGTAAAATATACCTTAAATATTTATTTTTTTATAAAAAAAACATAATTTTAAAGATTTTCATTCATGTTTCCAAACACACAACATTAGAATATAGATAGAAGACAGCATATGATCAAAGTAAGCTCATGAACATATCCATTATATCAAAATGGCACCCAGTACACTGTCCAATACATACATGATGATGATATAGAGATCAAAACAAAAACACATAACCAAGGAGGCTAGAAATGGCCTCTACAACAAAAGTAAATTGTGAACAGTACTACTGGCTAACTACTAGAGGAGCCAAGCTCATCTGGCTCAACCTCTGGATCAGAGTTAGACATGTCAGCCCATGGCTCCTCCTCATCATCATCTCCAACTACAGCTGTAGAAGTGGTAGCACTAGCAGGCTGTGCAGCAGCTGCAAGCTGAGATAGACGTGATATGCGTTTTTGTCGTGGTTGTGTAGAGGAAGTCCCTGCAACTGGATGACTTGGGGTTGGCCTTGAGGCTGGTACAAGTGGATCTGCATTCAACTGAACATTATGTTCGAGTGATGCCTCCACCTGTAAATCCAAATCAAGGTCCTCATCAAAATCAAACTCTGTTGGATGACTCTCCACTACCCAATCTAATGTTGGATCAATGTCTTCCAACACAATGGGATCTGAATCAAGTCTTTTGTTCAGCAATTGGTTGCGTCTGAGCCGGAGGTTGTATTGGACATAAACTAGATCATTTAACTGTTTTTTATCCAAACAGTTTCTCTTCTTCATGTGAATCCTCTCAAAGACGGACCAATTGCGCTCACACGCAATAGCACTGCAAGTTTGACTCAAAATACGAATTGCAAACTTCTACAATTTAGGACAATGGCTACCAAAAGCCTCCCACCATTGTGCTGCAAAAAACACAGGAGCGTAATGAGTTAGCTCAACAAAATTATAAATTATATCCAACTTTCAAATTATAAACAATTTAAGAAAATAAGTATTAAGAATTTGAAAATTGAAATTTTTGTTTACCTGGCTCATCTACTTCCCTTGCAATCTTTGCTAGGTTCTTCCCAAAGGTACTTGTGGCTTTGCTGAAGGTTGTGACCTGTCAGTGTATCTCTAGCTGATCACACTCCAATGTGATCATGTGATCAATGCAGTCAATCAATCCATCTCTAACCTCCCCCTTCAAAGCTCCTGTCGCAGGAGCTTTATAATGATACCGTGGGTTCAAAAAATACCCAGCTGCATGTATAGGGCAATGGAGTTGATTGTTCCATCTTTCATCAATGATTGCCCAAATGGGCCCATACTTAGTCACTTTATACTTGTATGCCCTCTTTATTTGCTCCTTTGCTTGATCCATAGCCTCATAAATGAAGCCCATAGCCAATCTTTCCCCATCCACCAACCGCAACACCTTAACCAATGGCTCAGCAACCTTCACAATCTCTGTTGCCTTTCTCCAAAATATTTCTTCATTAACTTTCTTTTTCAATTCTCTGCCATCCTGTTTGTGAGACCATTGGCCTTGATTCCATTCTTCACTGGAAAATATCTTTTGCAAGTTTCTATGTTGTGAAAGCATAGATTGCAATGTCAAAAAATGAGTAGCAAATCTAGTGATGGCAGGCCTAACAATATCCATGCCCCCTATGTGTCTCCTCATAAAGCTCAAAATCCATGACTGATTATAGATAAATTTTGTTATGCTTTTGGCATGATCTACAGTGTTTTGGACCCAATCTAATTTGCCAATATCCTCAAGCATGAGGTCTATGCAATGTGTAGCACATGGGGTCCAAAAGATGGTTTTGTGTTTTTCCTCTAACAGTTTACCAGCAAGAACATAGTTAGAAGCATTATCTGTGATGACTTGAACAACATTAGCCACCCCCACCTCCTCAACAACCTCATCCAATAGCTAAAACAACAATTGTCCATCTTTTACCTTATCAGATGCATCAACTGATTTTAGAAACATGCTTCCCTGTGGGCAGAAGATAAGAAAGTTTACGATTGTACGGTTCCTTTGATCAGTCCATCCATCTGATATGATGGTACATCCTGTTCTTGCCCATGAGTCCTTGAAATCTTTCAAATACTCATTAATGGAGGCAATTTCTTTCTACAAACGATACCCCCTTATCTCATGCATAGTAGGGCCTTTGAAGCCTTTTCCAGTAGCATGAATGGCATCAAACATAGGCTCATAATATGGTGAACATGAAATATTGAAGGGGATATCAGCATCATACCACCATCTACATATGTAATCACAAGTAGTCTCCCTCAATTCTTTCTTCCAATGGTCATCTAAAGTGGGCTGCAAAGTTCTACTAGCTTGAGGACCATGTGCATCTGATGGAGAGGAGGGTGTGACAGTGAAATAACTTATGATATTCATATCACCCTTCTTTTTCATTTTACCCTTACCCTTTTCTTGAATAGACTCCAAAGAGGGAGGAACATATCGGAAGGGGTTGGATGCATCAGTACAAGGAATAGAAGAAGAACCTTCAAAATCAAAATGGGGGTTGGTAGCCATCATTTTTTGTATACTCCTCTTCCTCCCAATTTCAGCCTCAAATTCTTTTTGCCTAGCCTTTTCTTCTTTAAACTTCTCAAAGTTGGCTAACAAATCCTTCCTAATCTCCCCAATTTCTGGTAATTAACATGGAGTAATTTGGCCTCTAATCCCTGCCAAGTGTTGTTTCAGCCTATTACTACCCCCAAGACCTTCCTTAATTTTTCTAAGGCAAAATTTGCAATGCATTTGACTATCAACCATTTCAAATATGCCCAAGCAGCATCTTTCACTCTAGGTGCCATTTTTTCACTTGGAAATCAAAGGAAAAAATCTGAAAATGAAAACAAAAAAATAGCATTGCTTCAATGTTCATTTCTTTCACAAAAAACACTCTTTTCAATTTCCATATTTGCATAAAAAAATAAATAAACAAAAACATATTTTCACAAGTGAAAAAAAAATACCTCTAAGCACAAACTACCTCCTCAAGGTTGCTCCAACAAACCAACTCCTCAATGCTGCTCCAATGGCTGCCCAAGAAGCTTCTCACTCCTGCTACAATGCTTGCCCAAGACTCCTCACTGCTGCTCCAAAAACAAACTCCACAACTCCTCACAAACTCTCACTCAAATCCTCAGTCAAATGCAATGAGATGGTTGTGAGGAAATGAGATGGGTTGGGTGGGTTTTATAGGGTTTAGGAGAGGGGAATGGAACCAAAAGAACCTAAAGGCATATTAGAAATGGCTTTGGGGTCCCCAAAAAACAAATTCCAAAAAACAAATGTGTTGTTCTGACTTTTTTGGGCCACTGTCATCGAGACAGCCGAGTTGGCTCCAACTCGGTCGAGCCTAACGGGTTGTTACTGAGCCAGCCGAGTCGTTAGCCAACTCGGCCAGCTCAGTAACAACTAGGTCGGTCGTTCAGGTTCAAAGGCCAAGTCGACCCGGTGGGGCTATGACTCGGACCAAATCGACCGAGACGATTTCGAACCAGCCGTTTTTAAACACAGAGGTACACGATGCGTCCATTGGTAGTACTGTGGCCCCTATCCTCATTTTCCTACACATTGGCCAGATGAGAGGTACTTCCCATGACTCTCGGACTGCTTGGGTAGGATGTGCTGGCAGGAGAAGGTGAACCATCCATCCTGCTTATATGCCATAGGGGAGGGTGAACCACTCAGCCTGTGCATATGCCACCATGGGGTATCACAGGGGAAGGTGAACCATTTACCCTATACACAGTGCACCACTAGGGGAGGGTGAGTCACCCTATGGTCGCTCATCGCTCCAAGAAGTACCCCAAGCCCCTCGAAGCTCCCAGAGCTCAACATCCATCTCATACGGGACCCTCATAAGAGTGTCTCTCCACGACTCCAAGTTGTTCACGAAAGGTTAAGAATTTGACCTTCCCAAGGGGCTTCGTAAGAATATCGATGACCTGCTCAATGGTCCCAATATGATAGAGCCTTACTGCTCCCCATTGTACCATATCCCGTATGAAGTGGTACCTAATATCAATATGCTTGGAGCGATCATGAAACACGGGATTCTCAAAAAGGCGAATCTCACTCTGGTTGTCACAGAAGATCACAGTGGTATCCAGCACATGTCCAAACAACTCACTAAAGAGCTTCCTCAATCAGACAACTTCACAGGTGGCCAAACTAGCAGCAATGTATTCAGCCTCAGCGGTGCTTAAAGCAACCGACCTCTGCTTCCTACTCATCCATGATATTGAAGCAAAACCTAGAGAGAACCAACATCCTGATGTGCTTTTGCGATCCACCACATTGCCAGCCCAGTCTGCATCAAAGTAACCATGGAGCCTCACATTCCCGGTAGTGTATCTCAGTCCATAAGTGATTGTGCCCCAGAGATATCTCAAGAGATTTTTGGCAACAATCCAATGTATATGATGAGGCTCAACCATAAACTGACTCAATGTGTTCACTGCAAAACATGTCCTGACGGGACTTCACCAAGAACACCAGGGCCCCTATGAGTTGACGATACTCAGATAGATTTTCCAAATCGAACCCAGCAACACTTCCACATAACTTCTTGAACTTAAGTTCCATCGGAGTAGTCACAGATTTGCGGTCGACCATCCCAAATCTTTCAAGTAGCTTCACAACATATTTTCCTTAAGAAAGGAAAATCTCTCCTGGATTTTGCCAGACCTCCAACCCTAGGAAGCAATGCATCAGTCCTAGGTCCTTCATATCAAATTTGGAAACCAACTCTCTCTTACATTGATGAATAAGAGGGTTTGCACCTGTCAAAAAGAGATGCGTAGTGAGCAACGAGTGCAAATATTTCATCATAATCTACACCTTCCTTTTGCGAGAAGCCTTGAGCAAAAAATATGGCCTTGAACTTCTCAACACTTCCATCCGCACCATGCTTGATCTTGTAAAGCCATTTAGAGGTGACAACAGATTTGTCCTAGGGTCTAGGGACCACATCCTGGACATCATTCTTCATAATTGACTCGTACTCTTCGTTCATAGCATCCTTACATACTTGTTGCTTCACAACTTCTTCGAATGAGCAAGGTTCAGACTGAATAATGGTGCTCATAGCAATTAAGTACCCTTGGTACCTATTAGGCTTCTTGCTTTCACGAAATGTCCCCCTCGATGCAACATGTCTCTCGGCATCTTCGAGAGTTTCCCTCAGCCATGAGGGTCTCCTTTTGGAGGAGGAGGGCTCATGAGGAGGATGATCAATGGAATCCATCAGTTCTTCAACATCGGGCATCGGCTCATCCTACGAATCTCCCTGATTTTTGCATCTGCTTCTTTGTCCTTCCTTGGAATAGGAAGGTTCTTAATCTTCCTTAGGGCAGCATCCTCATCGAAGGTGACATCATGACTCAACTCTACTTCTGCTTGACCAGGCACATAGATTCTATATGCCTTAGAAGATTCATTGTAGCACACAAAAGTTCCTTTCTTCCAAGATGCCTCCAATTTACTTCTCTTTTGTTTTGGCACATGAAAGTATACGGGACTACCAAAAATTCTAAAATGAGAAACATCAGGTTTCTTACCAGTGAAAACTTCTTCGGGAGTTTTAGAGTCCAATGCTTGATGAGGGCATCGATTTTGAACGTACACAGCAGTGTTGTCATCTTCTCCCCAAAGGAACTTTGGAAGTCCTTGATCATGAAGCATGGCACAAGTGGCTTCTACAATAGAATGGTTCTTCCTTTCAGCAACACCATTTTGCTCAGGAGTATATGTGGTAGTAGTCTTCCTCTTAATGCCAGCTTCTCTACAATAATCTTTGAACTCATTTGATTCGTATTCAATTCCATTATCGGTCCTCAATATTTTGATTTTTTTCCCGGTTTGATTTTCGACCAAAGCTTTGAAAGCACTAAACCATGAGAATACTTCATCCTTCTTCAAGAAATATATCCAAGTCTTGCGAGAGAAATCATCTATAAAGGTCGCATAATATAAGTATCCTCCCAATGAGTTTACGGGCATTGCAACAGATAGATCAGAATGAACCAATTTCAAAATGTCTGCGGTCTTGCTATCACTTGAGGGGAATGGTCCCCTTGTATGTTTTCCCTCGGCACATCCCTAACATACACCTTCATGCTATATTTTGAATTCGGGCATACCTGTAACCATGTTCCTTGCATCAAGTAGAGCCTTATAGTGAAGATGAGCAAACCTCCGGTGTCAAAGTTCAGATTGAAGAGATGCGTTACAAGACATAGCTCCCAGTGGACTTCCTCCAACTTGATATAAATTGTCAACCCTGAATCCAAGAGTAAATGCTTCTTTGAAATTTATTTTCGATACACATACCTTTCCATCGATGAATGCCACCTTGAATCCTTTGTCCTCCATCGCCGAGATAGGTACCAGGTTCTTCTTTAGAACGGGTATATATAGTACTTCTTGTAGATGAATGGTATTACCCTAATTCAATTGAAGAGTAATATTCACAACTCCCTTCACGGGATAGGTGGCATTGTCTCCAAGGATAATTTCTAAATTTGTATCCCTTTCAATCAAATTTGAAAGAGCTTCCTTGTACCCAATGAAGTGCCTTGAGGCACCACTATCAATCAACCAATTTCCCAAAGTGTCCAGAGGAGAGGCAGTAGAGAGGGCAAATATAAGAGAAAATTCCTTTTGCTTAGAATTTGTAGCATTAGACTCATCATACCTGGATTTTCTTGTTCTTTTAGAAGCTCGATCATTTCCAAGTTGAGTAGTGGAAGCATTATTTGATTATGATCATCACCATGAGATGTGTCCCTTCTACTTGGACACTCCCTGGCGTAGTGACCAAACTTGTTGCAAATGAAGCATCTTCCCTTCCTTCCATTTTTGAATCCCTGTCTTCCTTAACTTTGCTTCTTTGATCCTGCATGTTCTTCCTCTTGGTATGAGCAGAGAATGTGGTAGGATTATTCCTATTCGAAGGCATCTCCAATTCCATCATCCTTGTTTCTTCTTGAGAATATCTAGTTAGCAATTCTTCAAAACCTGGAATTCTATCGTTATTGAGAATAGTAGTGTTGAACACATGCCATTCGGGAGGAAGACCTCCAAGGGTAATGAGAGTGAGCTCCCTGTCAGCAATAGCTTCACCAATCGAAAGAAGTAGGATTTTTTATCTCGGTAATCCTCATGAAGTAGGATTGAATATCCTCACCTTTTCCCTTCTTTATATCCTTCAGCTTGTTCTTGAGTAAAAGAATTTGATTTGCATTGCTAGATTTGAACATGCCAACCAACCTGTCATATATCTCCTTTGATGTATTCAAATCAAAGATGTAAGCAACTAAATGCTTATGAATAGAATCCCTGATGCCCTTCTTGGCTTTGACTTCACCCTTCTTGTACTTTGACTTAGCAGCAGTCGATGCATTTGAAGGAGGTTCTGAAATCTTTCCTTGCACATAATCCATGACATCTTGCATGCATGATAATAAGACTTATCATGACGCTTATCATTAGACTTGAAGTAGGATGTGGAGGCCATTGAGACTTGTTCTTAATCAGTGATTGCTCCTCTTAGTGATTCCTCTTCACTCTTGCTTGGGCTTTGTCTTCACCTCAGCTCTTATACCATGTTAATTTTAGGATAACAAAGGTACATTCTATGCTTAGAGCAATTTTACTTCAATTTTCTTTATTAGCCCAATATCATAACCATTATAGCAATTGCATCAACATGATAGTAAAATGCAGATAGAACATAAACAACAACAGTGGAAGACAAGCCAACACAAGAGGACACAAGATATGGCACCAGCAAGGGACAAACCCCAATGTGGGGAAACCCTTCATCAATTCTTCTTATAATTCTTCAAAATTTCAGCAGAGAGAGTACAATTTACAATATTCAATTGTCCAAACTGATCAGTCAAAACAGCAAAAACAAAAACCCTAACTAGAAATTCAACACTGGTCAACAGGGCTGAAATTGACCTCCAAAATAGCGCGGTCAACCTTGGTCAACTTGGCCTCCAATAGCAAGATAATGCAGCCCAAAACAGTCCTAAAATAACTAGTCAAATCTAGTCAACAAAATTCAACACAACCACCTGAATTAGGGCAATCAATGCCGATCAACGCAAGGGTCAAACTACCTCGGTTTTTGTGCCCAAAACAACCACTTGCCCAAACAAAAGTCTCACTCACAAAACCAAAGTCAAACAAGGTCAATATTGGTCAAAGCCAGCCTCCAGAAATTTCGGTCAAATGTGGTCAATGCAGCTGCTAGAAAAGACAGTCTTCCTTTCGCACGTGTGGAGAGAGAGAGGCCTAGAAATTCGCACCCAATCAAGATGAGAGAGAAATATGAATGAGATGAGATGCCAAAAAGAGGAGGCACCTTGTATTTATATGCAACGTTGAAGGCTGGAGGAGGCTAATTTGATGGCTGGCCGACCTTGACAATTTGTCTATAGTCAAAATAAATTCAAAACTTCATTTGTACATGTCAGAATATCAATCCTACACCTATTGGAAAGAGGAATCCAAGAAAAATATCAGTTGCCTCATAAGAGATGTCCAAAGTGATGTTTGGCCCTAGTTGCCAAATTTAACAATTCGCTTGTGAGATTTTAGACAGGTTGATCTGTGATAACAGATATCGGGCTATGAATGATATTATCTATTATAAAGACCGCATCTATCTTGTACCAGAATCAAACTCAAGGAGAGGATCATGTAAGTAGCTCACAACTCACCCTTAGTCGGACATCTGGGATATCTAAAGACCTACAGGAAGGTCAGGGAGAGATTTATCTAGAAGGGCCTCAAGTCGGATGTGTTGAGACTTTTATGGGAGTGCAACACTTGCCAGCAAAACAAGACAGAGCATACCCATCCAGCGAGCTTGTTGTAGCCCCACCTCATTCCAGAAAGAAAGGGGAGAGTGTTTACATAGACTTTATCACGGCCTTACCATCAATGCAGGGCAAAGATTGCATATATGTGGTGATCGATCAACTCACAAAAGTTGCCCACTTTTTCCATACCATCAAAATATTCAAATTCACAGGTAGTCGAGCTATTTTTCAGGGAGGCTTTCAAATTGCTTGGGTTGCTAAAGAACATTGTCAATGATAGAGATAGCAAGTTCTTGGGCAGTTTCTGGCAGGAGCTTTTCAAACTCGTGGGGACTGAGCTAACTCCAAGCACTAGCTACCACCCACAAACTGATGGGCAGATAGAGATTGTCAACAAGTGGTTGGAGGGCTATCTCAGGAATTATGTGACTGGCCAACAAAAGACATGGTAAAGTGGTTGCATCTAGGGGAGCATTGTTACAATACCACTTTCCACATGTTCATTGATATGACTCCCTTCAAAGCATTATATGGATATGACGCCCCAACTATGTAGACAGGATATTTGGGGACAGTCGCGCACCACTGGCCAAAGGTTGGATCCAGGAGAGCCAAGACATTTTAAAAGTCCTCAAGGACAATCTACACATGGCTCAGAACCAATATAACTGGTATGCAGACAAGCACAGGGTGGAGCGCAGCTTTGAAGTGGGAGATATGGTGTACCTCTGTCTCCAACCCCACAGGAAGTCCTCGCTCAAAACTAAAGGGGCAGAAAAGTTAAAACCTAGGTTCTACGAGCCATTCAAAATCTTGAGAAGAGTAGGAGAGGTGGCCTATGAACTCGAGCCTGAAAAAGGCTTTGGGACAGCATATTGTTGTTTCCACAAAACTTCCACCATTAGATGAGGAGGGAGAATTGGTCTTAGTTCCCGAGAAGATCCTAGACACGAGAGAAAATTGTGGACCAGAGCAATCAAGGAGTATTTAGTAAAATGGAGGGATTTGCAGGTAGAAGATGTTGCTTGGGAAGGCAAACAGGTTCTCAAACACCTTGAATTGAAATTGCTTGGGGACAAGCAATCTTGGGCGGGGAGGACTGTAATGTCCCCATCCCCATAGGAAGCTTATGACGGAGTCTGCTAGCCTAAAGTGGTTCCCGTAGGCTAAAGCGGTGCAATAATTAATAAGGGGGTTTAAATTTGCCTAAGGAGACTTTATTAAAGAAGGAGAATGATATTTCCTAGGCAAGTTGAATGTCACTTTAACTTCATAAAGTGGAGAATCATAAAGTGACTTTATAAAAGTAAATTTAATAAATAAATTAAAAAAAAAGAGAAAAAATACAAGGTGAAGATGGAAAGACAATCCTAAACTCATTAAAGAAAGGAATTAAGGAGACTGATTCATTTGTGCAGTGTGTGAGTTTGAAGAGAGAGCTCTTGGAGAGAGTGGGAAGAGGAAGCTGAGGGCTTTGGAGCCCTAGCAGCCATAGCAGACTTCAGTGTTGCAACGAGACCCACTAGTATGGATATGAGAGTGAAGTCATTCAGATTTCACAATTGAGCTTCAAAGGAGAATGAGATTTCTGAGAAATGTTGAGGTACTCAAGCTTTATCAATCGTTTTTATATCCTTATACAGTATTTCCCACTTCTTTTGACAGGCTGGAGACTTTCATGAGAGAATGGAGTACCAGAAATAAATTTGAGCCAATAAAAATAAGGTTGTTGCAGAAAAGTTAATGCTCCTGCTCACTGGGACCCATGAGTTACCAGAAATATGTTGCGTACAGTATTGTGGGGCCAGCCATAAATTTTCTCCACAAACATTAAAGTGTAGACCCTCACATGGTTGAGTGTGAAAGACGAAACAGGCACGATTACCAGACTATAGCAGCTCGAATTCTTGGAGGCACTATATGTGTTTCCAAGGAAGGGACAGGACCAGAATCTCATCTCTCTCACAGCACGAGTTCCCTTTTATTTTTCTGAGCCGAGCTACTTCCTTTTGCTAGCCGAGACAAATTTTTAAAGGGGCAGAGATCTGGTGGAATTGCTGGGCATTACCCCTCAGGACAGAGTTGGACTGCATTCCTTTCAAGTTGGCTGCTGTAAGTGACATTTGAATGAGGTAAGCTGAGCATTTTAGTCGCTGGAGTTTACACGCTGTCATACCCAAGTCTTAATCCTTACTGCTGCACGAGTTGCTCTGGTTTTCTGGGTGGTACAACATTTATTGGCTAAGCGTATGGGTAGCTGAAGTTTTCACACGCAGCAAATAGAAGAATAGGGCTGCGTTACTACAGGAGAACCCTTCCCTGGCCTAGGACGAGTTCCCTAATCAAGGGCTGAACGAACTGTCTCTCCCTGGAACTGCGTGTTAATTGCTGAGTTCGGAGTGTCACTCAGGGAGCCCAAACACTATTCTCCACAGGTCATATATCCCTTCTGTTGGACATGAAGCCTGCTCTCAGATGTTTTCAGTGTGTGTGTTCCAAGTGGCGGCTCATCGTGCTGTTTGAACTGTGGATAGGCTGTGTTTCATGCTGCATGTGTTGGAGTTTTCTCTGGCTGCATGGAAGAGACCTTTTTAGTGAGTGGGACCACGAATTGTTGGATGCTGACTTGTGAATAACTGGAGGGCCCACGTTATCCACTTTTCCTCTGCTGGACGTGCCTCTGCATATTGAGTGGGAGACTTGTTTTATTCTGAACCCAGGTGCTCAATTCTAATTTCTACTATGTATTTTCCCTTCATGTTGAGAGTTGTACCATTTAAATAATTCAGAATATCTCCTTTAAGGAGACTTTCAAAGGTCATGTTAAAAGTCTGAAGTTGAAATAAAAGATCAGCTGCTATCTGAAGTGAGTTATTACATATATGAAACTTGATATATATGTGTGACTAAAGTAGCTCATATACAGCAAAGTGTACCTTACTGTTCAACGAAAAGAAAAATGGTGGTTTTTTCTTAATTGGGATTTTACACCCATTCTAATATTAAAAGGTATTTATGACCAAACATGTTCTAAGTGCATTAGACAGCTCTCTAACATTCCCAAATCCCCCATTTTTCTCTAATTTTTTTAATATATTTTTCAAATATATGTTATTGCATTCCCAATCTGTCATTTCCTGCAAATTTGGGCAAAACTTCCTTGGAATTCCAGAAACTTGTGCAACATAGAGAATAATCATTAACCATATGCCCTATTTTAGAAAATGAGTTGCTCACCTTCTGTGCTTCAAGAAACTCTGTACGAGTCAATTCTATTATAGCTGTGTTTTCCAATAGCTGCACAAGCAGCATCAGATAAACACCTGCCATCCAAATTGCCCAATGTTGCAAATCTACCTCTGCCATGGCCAATGATAAACCCAAATTAGTCCTCACCCAATAAATCAAATGCATGCATCACCCAGGTGCCAACCACCAATTTTACTAATCTATGCTATGATGGCTGCTGTAATAAGTCAATGAACCAATAAAGCAAAATCTTATTGTGGACAGATGCAACACGTCAACTAGCTCAATGACAAAAGATGATCCTTTACCGTTTATACGGACACACATGCAAGAAATGTCCTTCCTAAACCAAAATAATCGTACTTCCCAATATAAAGAACAGGGCATGAAAAGTAAAATAACACAATAGATAATCTCCTAAGTAAATTCATTGAAGAAATTTCCCACTAAGATTTCTAACAATGTTTAGCTTTCTATTCGGCATTAATTCTCTTCAATATTACAATATTCAGTTCCTTTACAACAGACAGTAACTGACCTCTCACATCCCCACTGATTCCAAGCTTCCCCAGCTCCTCTGCACTTAAGCCAGACATCACCAGTAGAATATTACCATATAGTTAAATCTAAAATAAATATTGTCTATTTCAGTAGTTACCAATTGTTGTATTCTGGCATATAATGAGAGAAAACCTAAAGAAAATTAGACAAGTACATATAGCATGGGTTCTTTTCAACCTTCAATTCGAGACATTCCTGATAAGATCCGCTTTGCACAATCTTTAAATAACCCCTTAGGCCGACCACATATAACTGCCATAAGGTCAACCAAGACATATACTGCACTCTTTGGTAGCCACTCTCCATTAAGAGGAGGGGGGCCTAATTCCAGTTTTTCTTTCCAGATTGATTTGGGATTCCCAAAACTAGAAGGCTCTGATACCTGTCCATTGTGACCCAATTTTGGATGTTCAAATTTAAGTAACTCCTGTTGTATTTGTTTTCTTTTCTCGGACAATTCTGATTTTTTGTGTTGCTGTAGACCAGGTTGCAATAACCTGCTCTCCACTTTGTTAAGTTCTGCACTCAACTTCTGAACTTGTTCTGTTTGCTGCATATCATCTTCCAAGGCAGCATCTAAGATATTCACATGGTTTGAAGCCTCCTTGTAATCACATATTCGTAGAAGATAAAATGTGTGCAGCAATTCATTATAAAGGTGCAGACCACGACAACATTGTCTCTGAAAGAACATAATTACAACATGAGTGTAAATTCTCCTTTCCAAACAACAAGAATAAGAAGTTATTTGACTTGAAGTAAAATGAATTTACAATAGCATCCATGAATAACCAAAAAAGACAAATGTGACTATGAAGAACTATCAAAATCAATTTGCACACGGAATAAAACACAGACAGATATATAGTGCAGAATATGAGAGAGAATTGTCACTTCCATTCATTCAGAAAATGATCAGAAAATATTCTAATACATCTAAAATCCCATGAGAGGGCTGGAAGACAAAAATCCTCTTGGGAGAGAAAACACTACGAGTCATGTTTACTTATTTTACTTAATCTAAAAGAATCTACTACGTACAATGCCCATTAAATAAATAAATACATCAACACAGCTCCCCGACCCCCCTCCCCCAAACAGCCGTTCTAGAAAATACATAGAATTGCTCTTTTGAAAACAAAAGCCAAATACCAGGACCAAGACCTATGCAGCTCACTTTAAAACAGCAACTGGAAATGGACTGTGTCCTGCAACGCTGATGTTGAACAAGTCATGACACCAACCTTCTTTTTGACCACGAACTCACCACCCAGATGAAAGCCTTTTCACTATCGAAGTAAAATTTGGATTGTTTGTTGAACTAGCCTCCCTCCACACCACGGGAGCTCAAAATATTAAAATATTAAAAAATTGTTTTTGATTCTATATGTAAATGCCATCACACTTCACTGTAAAAGCAGTTTCGGCTTGACCCTTCTCTTCTCTTCCTCTTTTTCATGGACATAGACGAAAAAAGCATAATAAATCCGTGCTTACTATCCCCTTACTATCAGCAGTTATCAACTGAGTAATGCCTAGTACAAGATATCTCAAGATGTGATCTTGAAGTGGTACAGTCATGAAGGATGGGTACTGTTACCCACCAGAAGTGAACCAATGGGAGAAATTCTCCTAGTTATCCCTTCAGTCGACAACCAGCAGCCCCTGAAAGCCACCACTGTAGCCAGTACATTGTGCCATTTGATCTCCGCTCCTTGGATCAGTCATATGTCCCCTTGCCCATATGTCATTGAGCAATCAGGTGCTTATGCTTGTTTTTCTTGAGCATCATAGGCATGGATTATTTGGTGACTTGGAATAAAGAAGGGCTTTGACTGTGGTTTTGTTCCCTCCCCTTAAATGGGGGATTAATCCTCAATCCTACTCCTGTCGGATCTCCCCTATTGACCTATGGTTTCAAGGACACTACTTGGGAAACCCTGATTTTGGTCGCATGGTCCTGTTTTCCCATTCCATATTTTTTGCTCCCCTCTACACATTACAAGCCCTATTTCATCATTTTCCTACTATGGGTCCACATGACTACTAGGTCCACAAGGCACTAGTACCACCCTTCCCCTTGTTTGCATGTTTGGGTCGGGCCTAGAAAATTTTCCACAGAGGTTGATGCAGCTAAAATAATGTTAAAAGCATATCATGGCCACGAGCTACAAAAAAAAAGAACATTATAAAATGCAAAAGATGGCCGGGATATTTAATATAGCACATGGGCAACAGCCAAACATGAGCTCTATCCTTTTATCATGGCCATCAACCTGGTTTTATTGACACTCAATCTAGCAGGGATCCTAGGAGGGGTACCTAAGGCACAACTACTAGACCAAATGACAACAATGGGACAAAGGGCCATTGTCACCACAACCTATGCCCCCTATCTTTACGGACTTTCACCGATAGGAGGAGTCCCGATATGATGGAAATCACCAATAATGATTGGATCAATGATAAGTTATTATGTGATTTCCAAGGCCCATTCAAATGAGAGGCTCAAATAAAGGCTAAATGCTCCAAGAGAAGCAAAAAGGCTCTCCAAGAAAGACCTATGAGTAGATCTAGACCTAGGGCTTATGATATTCAATGTTGACAAAAGACCTAAGGTCAAGGCTCCAAAGATGATAGGGACCTTTCAATAAGCTTTGTAAGACGATTATATCCCTTTACATAAGCTTTTGCTATTCTTGAAAAGGACCTAGGATGGGACCACACAAGACCTACCGTTTATGTATAATCTTGGAAGAAGACTCTTCAAAGCATATTCTAGGTCAATGTGGGATGAAAGAAAGGGTTTCAATGATTTATTCCAAAAAATAATACATGGCCAACCCCTCAAGAAAGCCAACACCCCTAAACGTTCAAGATGAGTTTCAAAGGATAGAGCAAGGGCTTCTGATTTCTTGCAAATTAACAGTGGAAATTTCGTGAAACCTTGGGGAACCCTAGGGGAGACACCAACACAGTACTTTATCTAAGTGGATGTGAAAAATTCCTCCCCTAATGAATTTCGCAGGAAGCCCTATATAGGTCATCTAGGTTTGGAGGTCAAAAAATTTGGGGGAGAAAAAGAGAAGGGAAGGACTGATCACCAAATTTACTCGGATCAGTCCTTTGTCCTTGGGCTAGTCTATGTTATTTGACATTTGGCCAAAATTGTCTTCAAGGAGGCTAGAAAATGTTGGTCAATAATTGTCATTGATGAAATATATAATGTTGAGCTCTCCTAATAAATGTCACCATGAAGCCTTACATTTCCAAATCACCTTTCTCCATGAAGCCATTCTGTCCTACCTCCAATTCTGCACTAATTAATGACCAGTCACATTAAAAAATGTTTTTTTCACTACCGTAGAGGCAACCTCTCAACTTGATACCTATACCATCTTTTAGAGCATAATTTTGCCTTTCCAATGAGCTCTTACTTGGCCCGAAACTCCAAATAGTTTGGGAGATATGAATTTTTAAGTTAAAAATATTATTCTGGACAGTGAGCCGACCTATACTGGCCTACTCATGTCGGCCTGTTTGCAGAGACATGAACACTATATATTAGGCATATGTACTCATTCTTCATCCATCAAATCGATCACACAATACAGAACAGCGAGAGATAGTTCACATCTCCTGAACTCTAAGGAAGGAGAACATAAAAATAAGAAGAAAAGGAGCTCGGAACTTGAACAAAAGTTGTCTTTCTAACTCAGACAGGGGTCTTACACCTTGACAGGCTCAGTTTCTAGACAGAGGCTCAGATCCCCTAAACAGTGATTGCAGATACCTCGACTTGGTGAGGAAAGATCCACAAACTGTGTCTTCAAACTACGAACTGGGCAGTATAACAGATGATACATCTTTGGACTGTGCTATTGTGACCTACTACCTTCGGACTGTGGTGCAGAAGCTTGATTCTTCCTGTGGTGTGATCTCCATGATGGGATTATGGTGCATCTTCCCGTGGTGTGATCTCCTTGCTTGGATTATGGTGCATCTCCTTGCTCGGATTATGGTGAACTCCTTGCTTGATTCTTCCTGTGGCTTGGATTTGTGACTGTGATACAATCTCTTCACTCGAACTGTGGTGAATCTTGACTGAGCCCTAATCACAGTAAATCGAATATCCTAACTATGCCTTCATTAACACAGTGACTCGGACTTTAGCCTCCAACATTGCTCAAACTGTGGTACGGTATTTTGGATTAAGACTTGTACACTCTTCTCGGACAGTGGTAACAGTGGTGGACTGTCTATGGTGTAGTAACGCGCAATGACCTGTTTGTAGAGTGCCTTGAAACTTGTGATGTAGCTAGGCTATGGTATTATGAACTGAGTTTGTAGCAGTAAGTCTAATGGTGGACAAGGTACAATGAAGAGCAAAAGTCAATCTCTAAGTATTTATGCAAAAGTGAAGAAGTTCGTCAAGGATATTCATGTAAGTACATCACACATTCTCTATTAGAGAAAGACAAAAAGATTGGTGTCCTAGGGGTTGGTGTTGAAATAAAAGTGTAACTAGGTTCAGTATTTGTCAATCTAATTTTGATCTTTGTACTTGTCAAGAAAAAGAAATATTATTTCTATAAAATTATATGAATGAATTTCTTGCTCATTCCAGAGGTCTAGGAAAGTCAAAGAGTCAAGACTATGTTAAAGAGCTCTTTACGAGTATTTATGTAATGTACATAGGTCAACCTAGTGTCAAGAAGCCCTCCAAGACAAGCACCATTCTTCAACAAAGAAGCCTGCAAGCAAAATGATGAAGAGAAGATCATGTCGGCCTGCAAAAATGAATTAAACAACTAAAAGATGACATGTCAACTCATATAAATGACACAACGCTTCACTTGTTCAAGTCGGCTCAACAATGGAGGCATAACCACTATATATAACCAGTTAAGGTCACCGCGAAAAGACACTACAGAACTCACATTTTTTCTGAGATGATTCAGTGAAGAACAAGGACTGTTATCCGCATTACAGGAGAACAGCATCTCGGACCTCCGAAATCTCGGACAAGGTACAGGGGAGCAGACATCTCGAATAAAGTGCAGTGAGAAAGGATTTCGGATAAATCAAGTGGCTCAGAATCTCAGATGAGGACAGTAGTCCTATGTTTCTCGGATAGACATCATGATCTCTGTCTCGGCATACCTAACACAGTCATGTGTGATGTGGAGGATCCATGTGCTCTCATAGTTACATAGTTACAGTCTCATGAGGAGGATCTCGATGTGGCATACATCCTAAACATAGTCATGACCTTGGCATAGTTGCAATCATGATGAAGGCCTCAGTACAGCTATCATATATATACCACAGAATGGAAATCTCATTGTTGTAACAAAGATCTCGGTGAAGATGTAGCATTGGTGCAGCAGTGATGAAGATCTCAATGAAGGTGCAGTCATGGTGCAGCAATAATGAAGATCTTTGTGGTGCAGTAGTGATGGCCTCAATGGTGGAGCAATGATGATCTCAGCAGTGACAAAGAAGAGGATTGGTGTCTTGGTCTTGGAGTGGCATAGTAGGTCAAGGGTCAAGGTCTTGGTGTTCGTCAATTGGAATCTCTATAAAAAGAATTTTGTACGGGTTTTCCTCTCCAAGAGGGAGAGGTTTTGGCCCTGGCAGAAAGCCAAACATCTTGTGTTCTTGTCTCTTCGTTATGGTAGTAGTTTGATGAAGCAAACACACACACTAATAATAAGAAGAAGATCAAGCTAAGATAAATTGTAAAATCACTTCACAAATTGTTATCAAGTCTAGAAGAATCCTACTAATACTAAATGCCCTAGATTCTTCAACAGTTGGTGCCTCTAAACCCAAGGTTGGAGCCTTGAAAAGAATAGGGTCAAATCCCTAGAGGTTGGAGCCTCACTAAAGTCCAAGTTGGTGCTTGGCAAACAGTCATCATCTATTGTACTCTCTATACTTAATAAAATCATTATTATACATTTTTCTGATTAAATTGTGAAGAATCTAACTGCTAAAAATAACAATTGAAAAGAAATATTGATTCACCCCCCTCTAAGTATTTCCAACAATTGGTATCAAAGCCAACTTCTTCATTATCAGCCTAACAGCTGGAAGAAGGATTCATAGGTCACGATGAAGAATCAGGTAATGACAGGAAAGATTCCTCTGTTTGATGGTACAAAT
Organism: Pinus taeda; assembly: GCA_000404065.3. NCBI lineage: Eukaryota > Viridiplantae > Streptophyta > Pinopsida > Pinales > Pinaceae > Pinus > Pinus taeda. The sequence continues at coordinate 12,944 of APFE031324409.1, read as the reverse complement.
TTTGGTTTTTGGAAGAAAAGGATGCCCTACTATTTAATGTCCCTTGGACCTAAAGTATGGCAATCTGTTTTGGATGAATACAAATCTCCTCCCACTCTTCCGACTGACCAAGATGGAAGGAAAGCTTGCATTGCAAATGCCAAAGCATTAAATTCCATAACTAGTGGAATCACTGACTCTGAATTCACAAAAGTCATGGGTTGTGATTCTGCAAACCAATGTGGGATAAGCTCATCGATTTATATGACAGCGACTCCAAAGTTAAGAAGGCAAAGCTCCAAACTCATAGAAGGCAATTTGAGAGTCTTAAAATGGATGACAAAGAAGATATTGCATCATTCTTTCTCTGAGTAGCTGATGTCGTCAACTCACTTAAAGGATTGGAAGAAAATATTGAAGAAAGCACAATTGTTCAAAAGGCCTTGAGATATCTCCCAGATCGATTTGACTCCAAGGTAAGTGCCATAGAAGAAATGAAGGATTTGGATACTTTAAAGATGGATGAACTTCATGGAATTCTCATTGCTTATGAAATGAGAAAAGGGATCCCAAATTCCAAGCAAGCAGCATTCAAAGCTTCAAAATCAAAAAAGAAGGGGAAGAATTGGAATACCAACAGTGATGACTCCGATACTGAATCTGAACTTGCACAGTTTGTATGAAAGCTAAGAAAAGGATCCAAGCTAAAAGGTAAGTATCCTCATTTGTTTTAAATGTGGAAGGATAGGTCACTATGTTGCAAAATGTCCTCATAAATATGATAGTTATAATGAGGAGGAAAATAAAAAGGGGATGTTCAAAAAGAAAAGTTTTAACAAGAAGAACTTCTTCTCCAAACAAGATGATTCTGATGAAGATGAATTCGTGATCACCAAGAAGAAATCAACTAAAAATCTCACTTTTCACAAAAGAAATGATGATGAGTCTGATGAGGAAAATGACTATGCTAGAAGCAAAGAAGTATTATTCATGGCATTTACAAATGATGATCACTCCGAACAGAAAGGCGAAGGAAATGTGGATGAGTTACTAATGAGTGTCATTGAAGAAAATGAAAAATTACGAAAGAATATTATTTCTCTCAAAGTAAAAAAGGAGGAAGGAAAAAGGAGGGAAGATTTCTTGAACAATAAACTAAAAGAAAAAGAAGAAATTTGCGAAAAAACGTGAAACTAAAATTGTTTCGCTAAGAAAAGAATTGGATCAAGTTAAAAAGAGTTGGCAAAGCTCTCAAACACTTGATAACATCCTTAATGCTCAAAGACCTCAATATGACAAATCTGGGATTGGCTTCAAAGGAGAATCATCAAGTACAAAGAATGAGAATAAGGAAATCTAAAGAAGCTATGCTGACATTCTTTCTAGTCATCCAAAAGAAGAGAAGTCATCTCACCAAGAACAAAAGTTCACCTTTATCAATCCAAGGAATGAAGGAAGAACAACTCCAAGGAAGAATACTACCTCAAGTCAAGGCTATTCTAACAAGTACCAAACAATCTTTCTTGGTTATTGTTTTTATTGTAAAAACTTTGGTCATCAAGCCAAGCAATGCAAGGCTCGTAAGGACAATGCTTCAAGAAATAAGAATCAACAAAGCAAGCCACTCGGCCTCAAAGAACAAGGAAAAATCAAGACATACAACTCTTTTGATCCTTTGGCTAAGAATGATCCAAGTTGCTCATTATGTAATGATTATGGTCATGATGAACAAAATTTTCCATTCAAAAGAGAAGATCTACAAAAGGATGAACCCACTATTGATAAATGTGGCTTAGCCCTATGTGCTCATAGTGATAAAAATCAATGGTTTAGAGACAGTGGATGTTCAAGACACATGTCAGGTGACCAAAAGAAATTTTACCTCCTTAATCAAGAAAGATGGAAATATGTCTTTTGGAAGTGGATCTGCCAAAATAGCTAGAAAAGGATCTGTTGCTCTCATCAATGGAAAAGGTAAAGCCCAAAATGCATTGTTGGTGGAAGGACTCAAACACAATCTTTTGATTGTGAGCGGACTTTCTAATCAAGGACACAAGGATGTCTTTAGTACGAAAGACTGTGAGATAAGGAGCTCCTCCTCAGGTGAACTTATAGCTAAAGGAATAAGAACACCAGATAATGTATACATTTTGAACAAAATTCAAGAAAATAAATGTTATGTAAGTCGAGCAGATGAAAGTTGGCTATGGCACAAACGATTGGGACATATAAACTTTGATAACTTGATCAATATCAGCAAAACAAATGCAGTAAGGGACATTCCAAAAATCATCAAGCCAGATCAAGTTGTTTGTGGACCATATCAACATGGAAAACAAACAAGAATCAGTTTCAAGACTAAGGAGTTCTCTACATCAAAACCTTTGGATATCATACATGCAGATTTATGTGGACCAACCAAAACTCCAGCTCTACAAGGCGAAAGGTATTTTGCTTTATTTGTTGACGACTATACTAGAATGATGTGGGTATACTTTATAAAATTCAAATCCAAAGCTTTTGAATGTTTCAAAAATTTTGTAGCTCTAGTAGAAAATAAGAAAGAAGCAAAGATTAAATGCCTTAGAACAGATAGAGTAGGAGAATTTACTTCAAAAGAATTTGATGAATTTTGTAAATTGCATGGACTCAAAAGAGAGCTCTTTGTTGCTAGAACTCCCAAACAAAATGGAGTAGTAGAAAGAAGAAACCGAACTATACAAGAGATGGTAAGAACAATTCTACTAGCAGCTGATTTGCAGCCCAAGTTTTCGAAAGAAGTAGTTGGGACAGCAGTTTATACCTTGAATCGAACTCAACTAAGACCAAATAACGGCAAGACAACATACGAACTATGGAAAGGGAAACATGCTTCAGTAAAGTACTTTAGAATCTTTGGAAGTAAATGTTTTATGAAGATCAATGATAACTCACCAAGAAAATTTGATTCTCAAGTCAATGAAGGAATACTTCTTGGATATTCTACAAGAAGCAAAGCTTACAAATGCTAAAATAATCGACTACGAAAAGTAGTAGAAAGAATTGATGTAAAAAATTGACGAAGCCCTTCCAAAAAAAGAAATTGAAGTCCATGAAGAAGATCCTATCCTTGAAGAATTCGAAGAAGAAGAGCCAACAAAAGAGGAAAAAGATCAAGAAAAACAAAAAGAACCATCTCAAACTCCTTCAAAAGTGAAATTCCTCCAAACACATCATTTAGAAGAGCAGATTATTGGCAATGTAGATGAGGGAATACAAACCCGAAGAAGGATGACAAGTACACCAAGGAAAGATGATGTTGCTCTCTTATCTATGATAGAACCAGAAACCTTTACTCAAGCAAGTAAGGATCCTCATTGGGTCGAAGCCATCGAAGAAGAAATGTCTCAAATCGAGAAGAATGAGACATGGGAGCTGGTACTTCGTCCAAAAGATAAAAAGATAATTGGAACCAAGTGGGTGTTCAAAAACAAAATGAATGAAGATGGACAAATCATCAGAAATAAGGCAAGGCTTGTTTGTAAAGGTTATTCACAAATTGAAGGAATCGACTTTGAAGAAACCTTTGCACCGATAACTCGTATGGAAGCTATAAAGATGTTTTTGGCATTTTCTTGCTCAAAAGGATTCAAAGTTTATCAAATGGACGTAAAATCAGCATTTCTGAATGGGGGACTCAAGGAAGAAGTCTACATGGAGCAACTAGAAAGGTTTGATCTAGCAGAAGGAAAAGACTATGTATGTAAGTTGAAAAAGACATTATATGGTTTGAAACAAGCTCCTAGAGCTTGGTATGCAAGATTGGATCACTATCTACAACAACAAGGCTTCAAAAAGGGGGTGGCAGGAAGTAATCTCTACATGATGATGGACAAGGATAAATTACTAGTCACTCTTGTCTATGTTGATGATCTGATTTTTGCTAGCAATGATGATGAGATGAGCCATGAGTTTGCTCAAAATATGTCAAAAGAGTTCAAAATGTCGATGATTGGTGAGTTATCTTACTTCCTTGGACTACAAGTATCTCAAACCACAACAAGCATGTTCATATCTCAAGCAAAATATCTTAAAGACATGCTTAAAAGATATGGGATGGAAGACTGTGCACCTATGAGCACATCGATGACCACAAATTGCAAATTGAGCAAAGATGATGAATCCCCCTCAGTAGATGCAACTCTTTATAGGCCAATAATTGGAGCTCTCCTATACTTAACTGCTACAAGACCCGACATTATGCAAGAAGTAGGAACGGTGGCAAGATTTCAATCAGCTCCTAAGAAATCTCATTTGTTGGTTGTGAAAAGAATTCTCAGATACTTGAAAGGAACTCCTGACTTTGGTCTTTGGTATCCCAAAAGCACAACTCTTATAGCGACAACTTACATCGATGTTGATTGGGCTAGAAGCGTGGACAATCGAAAAAGTACTAGCGGAAATGCATTATCCATGGGAAATTGTCCAGTATCTTTGCTTAGCAAAAAGAAATCATCTATATCTCTTTCCACAATTGAAGCCGAATATATAGCCGCTGCAAATTGTTGTACACAAATACTATGGATGAAGGAAGCTTTGAAGGATGTCAACATAGAAACTAAACAGCCAATCACCATCTATTGTGACAACACTAGTGCTATTAATCTCTCAAAGAATCCAGTGATGCACTCAAAGACCAAACATATTCCTTCGTGAACAGGTTGTTGAACAAAACATCAAGTTGGAATACATCAATACAAAAGAGCAAATTGCAGATGTCTTTACAAAACCTCTTCCACGAGAAGCATTTGAACACCTTCACCAAAAGATGGGGGTTATTGCTCTTACATCACATTAAATAATCATCTTCACAAGAGTAGGAGTGGCATTTCAGGGGGAGCAGCATGACAAAGGAAACAGTTTGATAGGGGGAGTACTTGGGCACCCCATTTGCCATTGATGTCAAAGGGGGAAAGAATGGAGAAATATTTCAATCAATGACAAAGGGGGAAATTGTTGGTCAATAATTGTCATTGATGAAATATATATTGTTGAGCTCTCCTAGTAAATGTTACCATGAAGCCTTACATTTCCAAATGACCTTACTTTCCATGAAGTCATTTTGTCCTACCTCCAATTCTGCACTAATTAATGGCCAATCACATTAAAAAATGTTTTTTCACTACCTTGGAGGCAACCTCTCAATTTGATATCTATACCATCTTCTAGAGCATAATTTTGCCTTTCCAGTGAGCTCTTACTTGGCCCGAAACTACAAATAGTTTGGGAGATATGAATTTTTTAAGTTAAGAATATTATTCTGGACAGTGAGCCGACCTATACTGGCCTACTCATGTCGGCCTATTTATAGAGACATGAACACTATATATGAAATGCAAGAGAGAATGAAATGCATCAAGAGATCTCAAATAGACAACCAAGAAAGAAGTGTGAAATTCTCAAGAAAGAGATATCCAAGTTCAAGTGATGATAATCAAAATGAATGAGGATTAGCTATATTTATATGAGCCTCCTCTAATTCAAATTGGCCTAAAAATGTCCCTAATATTATTTTAATGTGCAAACTAACAATAGCTTTGGTGACAAGCCCACCAAACAGCTCAAATGTGTAAGGTAAGCCATCCAAATAGAGCCCAGATGATGAAATAATGGTGCAAAGGGTCGTTGGAAGGCCTAATTGAGTCCTTAAGTGCCATGATGAAGGAGAGGGCTCCACAAATAATGGTCAACGAGGGGGGCCTCTTGATCTTCAAGCAAAACATCATGTGGTGCACCCAAGCGGCTCTAGGGCACAAGTAATGGTCTCATGGGTCTCCAAGTGGCTCATAATTAAGTTGATGCTCCATCAATGAGGGCTAGAATACCCTCCCATGTCTCTCCAAAAAATGTTGATTGCTGGTAGCATCGAATGTGCTCTAAGTCTCAAATTTTGCAGGAAGGCTTAGACACATGTATTCCACAATACTCAGAAATTGCTTTGGGAAATTCCACCCAGAGACATTTTTATTGAAATAATTAATTATCTTTAATGAGTGCCTAAGTCTAAACTTAGGAAATTATAATAATTAAAGGGTATTAATCTAACTGTGGGTAACACTTCTAGAAGAAGACGAGGATCAAGTCAATATGATCTGAGTCATTGATTAGAATCTAATATGGGTCGTTGAATATTTAACTAGAGGATTATAAGAAGGACTTTGATGGGCATTTGAAAAACACACCAAGCAGATACTCAGTTACCCGAGTAAAATTGATTTCCTCATTGGTCGAAGTTCGGCAAGAGGAAATCGATTCAGAGGGAGAGTTGCAGGTGAGGAGGAGAGAGGATATCAGCAACAGTCGAGAGGCAGGAGTAGAAGCAGAGGAGACAAGAGACAGCGCAGAAGTTGTGACGCAAAGGGACAGCGCAGAAGCTGAGACACTGGGACTGCATAGTCCCTACGCAGAAGCTAACGCAGTGAGTGACAGAGGGGGCAGTGGGTCCTCTCCCAAATCAGAATCTCGCCAAGGTGTGTGAGAAAGTTGTCTGTAAAATTCTCACAGAGATATCTTTTCTATTTTGTTAGTTGCATCTTGTACATGAGATTTTTGCTGAAGATTAATAAAGAAACCCTCATCTGTTGCACCGGTTTTCCCACACTGAGGTTTCCAGGGACGATTGTCCAAAAACAACTGTGTCATTGTGATTATCCGTGTGCTAGTATTTTTTCTTTGAATTCACTTTCCACAGTATTTTTGTGAAGGCTGCAGTAGAATTTATTTCGATATTTGCCGTAGAAACACTGTGAATAACTTATTTTGAATTAATAAGTAGAAGAAATAATACCAGTCACTGTAGTTAGATTTCTATTTTGAAGTTTTCACCAAAAATACACAACATCCTTTGGGCCCTGGGTCAGTTGCAAAGTGTCGGGCATAATTTGTAGCTGGCTGGGCAACGTGGTCCAAGTGCATCATCATCTCTGTATAATTGGGGCACGAACAAGAGATGTGTTGGTGTTGAAGAAGCCCATGGCATGGCAATGAATGCTCTGCATGTCTTGAGGTCCATGGCTCTCAATGCTCACCCTACAAGTGCCATTATGACCCTCTAGATGGCTTGGATCCCATATAAGGAGGCCAAGTCCAAGCTGAAAACCCATCTGCAATCTTACATAAGATCCAATGCATCTCCTCACCTTCCAGTACAATAATTCGTTAGTGCAATTGACTAAATAAGCTTGGTAATCAAGGGTAGAAGTGGACACTTCATAGTGGCATGCCCTTCCAAATGGGCTTTGAACCAAGGTTACTTAGGACCGAGAGCAGAAGTGGGTAGCAGGAGCGGAAGCGGGGAGCAACATTTCCAAAAGCTCCCGAGTTGAGAGCAAATCTTTATATAATATATATTTTTATATATTTTGATGCATATATGTCAACAAAAGCATATAGAATGATGAATTAGATATAAAAAGCATAAAAACATGGATTAAACCATATAACATCAATCATCTAGAACTTATAATCTTCATCAACCACGTCCACAAGTTACAAGCTCATTTATCTAGCATGTAAGGGTGCACATAACCAAAATAGCATCGAATGCAATCCATCTTTGAACCAAAAATACATCAACAAATAGGCTTTAGATGGCCTCTAGCATCCATAAAAATCATGCTATAACAAATAGCTACATATCATCAAAATCATTGCCTATCTTGGGATCTTTGTCATTAATATCACCCTCTAAGCAATTTATCATAAGATAGAAAAAAATGTATCATCATTTTGCTTCAGCGATGGGTACATTTTTAGTAGGGTCATGATTGAGGAGTTCAGCAACCAATGTCACCAACAACAAGGTACATAGATGGCTTGCTGCTCTTGATTAAATACGAGTCCCATTCCCTAGTACATGACAAAATCCAATGGAAACATTGCAATCCCCCCAATCCTGAAATCCCGAAAAACTGACAAGTCTGCTGGATTTTGAGTAAGATACAAAATTCTCTTTCTCCATATGAAATCCAATCAGGTTGAAATCACTCAAACATGATGAGTCATTTCATGATAATGTTAAAATTTAAGTAAAAGGATGAAAATGAAAGATAAAAGAGAATGTCACTTTTACCTTAAGAATTTAATGTTACCATGAATTGGATATCAATACTAAGGCCATAAGCTTGAATATTACGCTGCCCTACTCAAAAACTCTTGTTTCTTTGAAAAAAATTGTGTTTGGAACATCTTTGTGACAAAAATTTTGTGAAAAACTAGGGAGCAATTTCATTTTGCGAGAACGCACTCCGGGAGCGATTCGCAAGGGTGGTCACTCCCCCAAACCATGCTTTGAACATGTTCTAGTGTTACCTTCCTTGCCAAGAGAGGTTAATGATGGACCATATTAGGTGGTTTCAACCTTTAAGGGAATGACAGGACAATGGTACATCTGTCATGCGACAGGTATCGTGAGATAGTGATGGAACGGAGTGGGGACAAAAGGGAAGGCTCCAAGCCACATGCCATGGTACAAGGGTAGTTATGATGAAGCCAGCCGACACATTGGGTGTATGAATGTAGGAGAGAGCAATCATGGTACATGAGTTACCCCGACCTTTTGTTTTTCCACCCTTCTTCATATTCCTTTTTCCTTTTATTGATTTTTCTTCATTTTACTACTCAGGGCTCAAGGGGATGAGAGCATGACATGTGAGATGTAGCAGTGACTACCCCCTTAAGGTAGGGGTAGTTCATCACCCACCATGGGTTGCGACAATCATGGGTTCCTTAATGATGCAGGGGGCACTCATAGGGGTCCTAGTAACCAAGGTGACTACCAAAATGATAGGGGGTAGAGCTCATGTTTGGATTTTACCCACACGCTAAATTTTAATGTCTCGGCCATATTTTGCATTTTGTGGTACATTTCTTATTCTATGTGGCCATATTATGCTTTTATCCTTCTTTTTCGCTGCATCAACCTCCAGGGCATCATTCTAGGCCCAACCCAAGATGTGGGCAAGGAGAGGAGAAGGCTAACACCTTGTGGACCCAACAGACAAATGTGGACCCAGTTGGGGAAAATGTGAAAAGGGCTTATAATGAGAGAAGGGAAGTGAGATATATGGTATCAGGAAGTGGGACCACGCAAGCATAATCAGGGTTTCCCATGTAGTGTCACTCCTAAAGCTAGTAGCCAATAAAGGAAATCTCGTGGGACTAGGATACAAGATTAACCCCCTAGTTAAGGTAAGGGAACAAGAGTACAATCAAAGATTTTTCTTTCTGTCGAATCCCCCGCTAATCCATGCCCAAATGTGCCCAAATGTGCCCAAGAAAAGCAAGCATAAACACCCAATTACATAATGAAAAATCATACCTTCAGGGTTGGAAGGCCCACCTTCAAACATATGATCGTAACAAATGGGTGAGGGCACACAATGGCTCGCTCAAGTGGCAGAGAATAGTAACACACTAAGCTATCACGTGGCTGCAAGGGGTTGTTGGCTATCGGCTGGAGGCAAATCTAGGAGAAAATTTCTCCTATAGGGGTCACCCACTAGTGGTGGGTAACATCTAGCTCCAACAGGGACATGAGCTCTCAATGGAGTGCACGAACCATGTACTCGAACAAGGAGGTCATGAGAACACCAGCAATCTCCTGGGACCGTAGACTTGTTACCTGCACATCATAGACAAAGCAAATGAAGCAGCATGTTTTGATAGTGTCCTTTGATCGCCCATGCCTTTGTTAATCCATAAAATTAATAAGAAATAAAATATACTCTAGAATGCAAATCTAATCTAACATGATAACATAATATGATATTGAATTCTAATGCAACACCAATATGCAATGCATCCTACTCTAACATGCACAGTCACATTATGTGAATGCTAAGTGTAATCATATAACCAATGCAACCAACATATAAGTAGATCAATATAAGGACACCTGCCCCTATGATTATTCATGTAATAAATCCCCAAGTGAAGACAAGAAGAATCATATGCAAGATCACAAGGACGGGAGGTGGGAAAATAAGAGACCCATACATCATAGAAAGGAACTCTGGAGGAAGGGAAAGACATCAATTTCTAGAATCAAATTCATTGTTCTAACCAAAAGATAGATATGTTGATAATCAAGCTCATGAACCTCCAGTGAAGAGCCACCTCAAGCATATCATCCTCATGGCACGAGGATGCAAATGGCTCTAAAATGATAGTATCGTGATTATTAGAAAAACAAGACATGAAATCATCATTATACTTGGGAAAAAACCATGATTCCCCACCTTCCAGAGGGGAAACTAATTCTTCCTCAAAACTAAGTAAATGAACCTCGTCACAAACATCCAACTTTGGGCCATCAACACAACAAGGGGAGGATTGCTCAAACATTAAGAAAAACCCTTTGTCAATGACATGGTTAGAAGAAGAATTCTTCTTAATCCCTTCCAAACTACAGCTATTAGAATCACTCACGATGATGGAAAGATCCTCTTTGACAGGATTGTCATCATCTTGAAACATAAAGAAGAGACCTTTCAAATCATTAGGATGGACTTCGTAATAACCTTCATATTGACCAACATTACCTACCAGAGGGGGTGGAATAATTTCTTCTTCTTGATGATTAGATTCAATTCCCCATCCTGCACACCAGAATTCATCCACATGATCCTTATTACCTTGATTGTCATGATTTTCATCAGAGATCCCACTCTTCATTACTAGGAAAAGAGAGCTCCTCCTCTTTCTCCTTTTCTTGAAGAATATCACCCAAAGTATTTACTACATAATTCTAGTAATAAACTTCTAGGAGAATGGCATCCGTGGGATTCTTCTCATATTCATCTTGCATATCATAGAGCTTTCCTCCTTGTTTACAAAAATGAAAGTGGAGATCTTTGTGTTTATATTTTCCTACTAGCTCAATGCAAGACTTGTCATATTCATCCATTCTTTCTTGCAACATTTGGAGGCTTTTAGGATCAAGATCCTCATAGGAGATGCATTCAAGTTCATGATCTTCTTCCCCAGCATAATCCTTGACGTCTTCAAGAATGCTTTCAAGATGGGGATCCCTTTCTTCCTCCTGACATTCTTTATGTTTATTAGAGGCTTCCTCAAATGCTTAGTCCAAGACTTCAATTGCTTCTTGAACAGATTGAGAACTTGGGCCTTTGTATAGGAGGAAATATACAACTAAGGTAGAGAAAGAAGAAATGTGTTTAGGTTCACATGACTTAAGCCAGCCCATATGTTCTTACCCAACAGAGAAGATAAATAACTCAATGAGGCTATCCAGATGAGTCAAATTCATCTCAAAATCATTCTTGATGAACTTTGCTATGTGAACATTTGTTGAACATGGGTTACCATCAAAACATGGCATAGCTTGCATAAGCCTTTTATCCAAGCCATTTGGGTATCCTAGGATCCATGTGATGTCCAAAGCAGGGAACCATTCATGAATTTTCTTGGTAGCCATTGATTATATCTATATATATATAGAGAGAGAGAGAGATATTTGTGTGTGTGTGTGTGACATGGGAGTCGCCAGGGTGAATTCAAAGATTGCCTAGAGAGTTGCTTGCTTCACCCTACAAGCATTGACATTAGGGTTCAATGAAGAACAAGGGCTTTGTTCTTCCAATGGAGTCGCCAAAATGATATATCAATACTGTCATAGCAGAACAAGACGCACGTCTCATTTCACTGGCAACAACGTCAAAAATGTTGCCACACAATCTAGCAGGGATCCTAGGATGGGTACCTAAGGGTCAACTAATAGACCAAATGACAACAATGGGACAAAGGGCCACAGTCACCACAGCCTATGTACCCTACTCTTTACAGACTTTCACCAATGGCAGGAGCACTGGTATGATGGAAATCACCAATAATGATTGGATCAATGATAAGCTATGATGTGATTTCCAAGGCCCATTCAAAGGAGAGGCTGAAATAAAGGCTCAATGCTCCAAGAGATGCAAAAAGCTCTCCAAGAAAGACATATGAGGAGATCTAGACCTAGAGCTTATGATATTCAATGATGACAAAATAATGAAGGTAAAGGCTCCAAAGCTGATAAGGACCTTTCAAGAAGCTTTGTAAGATGGTTATATCCCTTTACATAAGCTTTCGCTATTCTTGAGAAGGACCTAGTATGGGACCACAAGAGACATAGGGTTTATGTATAATCTTGCGAGAGAAGACTCTTCAAAGCATACTCTAGGTCAATGTGGGATGAAAGAAAGAGTTTCAATGAATTAATCCACCATATACTATATGCCCAAACCCTCAAGAAAGCTAACACGCCTAAACGTTCAAGACGAGATTTCAAGGATAGAGTTAGGGCTTTCAATTTCTTGCAAATGAACCATGGCAACCTTGAGGAACCCTAGGGAGACACCAGTGCAGCACTTTATCCAAGTGGATGTGAAAAATTCCTTCCCTTATGAATTTCACAGGAAGCCCTAGGTAGGTCGTCCAAATTTGGACGCCAGAAATTTTGGGGGAGAAAAAGAGAAGGGAAGCAGTGAACACCAAATTTACTCGGATCAGTGCCTTGTCCTTGGGCTATGGAGTCTATGTTATTCGAAATTTGGCCAAAATTGTCTTCAAGGAGGCTAGAAAATGATGCGTAGCAAGCACTCTTTAGCATTTATCCACCCAAAATTTGTGGATTTTAATGGAACGAAAACGAGTTCTACTCCACTAGGAACATTCATCTATTTGTTATCAATGAGTAACATGTACAAATTTGCAATCTAACAATCCTTTACAATAATATTCAATAATTAGGGCACACAAGAATGAGAGTTACAAAATTTCCACACTAGACATTTTTCATGTAAAACAAATCTTCAACAAGATTTACTTCCAAGATAACAATAGATATACCCAATCCAATACCAAGAAGATGGCTCCAAGAGAGAAGGAAATTTCAGCTCCAAAGATACTGAAATGCATCAAGA
>APFE031324391.1:24454-39287 GCA_000404065.3 Pinus taeda | reverse complement strand
GAAACAATCTGTAGTGGGACTATCAACTACAGAGGCAGAATACATGGCAGCCACTCATGCAAGCAAGGAAGCAGTTTGGTTGCAAAGATTGTGTTCAAGTATGGGGTTAGTACAGGGAGCTATAAGGATAGACTGTGACAGCCAAAGTGCAATTTTCTTGGCAAAGAACCCTGCTATCATCAAAGACAAAGCACATTGATGTTCAATATCACTTTGTGAGGGATATGATAGAAGACAAAAAGGTGTTGCTGGTAAAGGTGGACACTTTGAAGAATAATGCAGACGCATTGACAAAATCTGTGAGCTCTGAGAAGTTCTCTTGGTGTAGAGAAACAATGGGCATTTCAGGGCTGAAAAAATGACTAAGCTCTCCTGTGGCCCCCTCTGGAAAGAAAACAACAAGTGGGAGATTGTTGGGTTGTGTTATATTCTTTCCACGACTAACCTACGTAGTGAACCGGGAGGTTAGAGGGGGAGCGGAGCCCCCCCTTCGTCGCACCGATTGCGCAGCGGGGGGGTCACAGGGGGGCGGCAGCCCCCCCTGTCCAGGGGGATTGAGGGGGGTGGAGCCCCCCTCTACGGGGTTCGGGGCAGCGCCCCGAAAAAAAATTTTTTGGACCCTATATTAGGTTGGGCGAACCTACCTATGGTTTTTCGGTCCATAGTTTTGGATGCGATGGTTTTCGGTCCATGGTATTGGATGCTTCGGCATGTATAAATATGTATTGTAACATTGAAAGGAATATAATGAAAAATCAAGCTGGTAGTCTCGGTTTTGAGATTCAGTGGGAAATCTCTGTGTATATGTGTTTTATGGGTTATGCTCTCGCATTTTTATTTTCTTGTGATTTAGAATTCGTATGCAGGTAATTTCTGTACGGGGTTAAAACCTATAGAAGCACTAGGTTGATCAGTAGCCCGGTTGTTCGATGACAATGGATTCCCATAATATTTACTCCTTGTCGATACCAAAGTATCATTTTTCTTATTTGCGATGGATAGCATTAGCATTTAGGATGTGGAAGCATTATCGGTAGCAACCATATTAGTTTCTGGGTTTGGAAACGGATCAGTCAACACCGCTGAGGTATTCGAAGCCTTCAAAAGTTTTGAAACCTCAGACCGATGCGGACAGTCTCTCGTAAAATGCTCCTCGTTACAGATCAAACATAGATAGCGAGGAGGTTTCCTTGTCGCAGTAGGGTTTTCAGATGATTTCTCAAGAGTGCAATTCTCCTGTTTCTTATTATTTTTCCCTTTCTTCTTTCCCCCTGGTTGCTTTGGATTTTTACCTTTGTTAGATGACACAACATTAATCTCCAAGGCAAGAGAATTGTCATTTTATTTTTTACTAGAAACAGCAAGAGCTTGACCAGATGGACCTCTTGCGGTTTGCGTGCTTGAGGCACCGATCACACTATCAGCAGCATGAGAGTCCCTACTCGATTTAGGAGGAGGTGGAACGGAAAAAGCTGGTCTAGGAGCATCAGAAATTTTGTCATAGAGTGTGCTAGACTGAGTATAGATCAAATCTAAATATTGGGCATGAGAAATGACTTGCTCTTCAGTGACAACTCCACCTTTTGCCACATCCTCAGTGATAGATGGCAATAAGGAATTAATAAACCACTTAGCTAAAAGCTTATCAAGAACATACATTTTTACCATTTGATGATGATGCCACCACTCATGAATATGATCAGATATGTGAGTGGATGTGGTTTGTTTAAAATTGGTAAGGAGTTATGTTCCAGTTTTGTACTTGATGGGTAATTGAAAGTGGGTTAGAAAAGTTGTGGCAAGAATGGTGAAGTTATCAAACAAAGATCTAGGCAATTCAATATACCATTTCACTGTTGGACCAGTGAGTGTTATTTGAAAAAGGCGAAGTCTAATCGAATCATCATTCAGAGTGTTAGATGAGCACCATAAATGAAAATTCATTACGTGATTCGATGGATCTTCACCTGGATTTCCATTGAACTTAGGAATATCAGAGGGAAGTTTATGAAGAATTGCCAGCCACCAAGGGGCGTATCCAATTGGATCATTCGTTAGCCAGTTCAAATCTGGTAATTCTAGAGTTGCTACAAAAGGAAACTGTTGATTCAGGTTGGGTGGAGCATACCCAAGATAAGATGGAATCACCTGAGCAGTAGGTCTTTGCATACCAGCATAAAGCATCTATTGCTGGTAACCTTGATAAGGTTGTTGGACATAACCAGTATAGTGTGGTTGTTGATAACCGGTTTGCAAATGCAGCTATCCATAACCTACAAATCCTTGTTGCCCACGTCCTTGGTAGGCTTGATATTGACCAAATCCAATCCGGGCTTGTAAACCAAGTCCAAACTGAGGTTGGGTTTGCTGGAATTGCGGTTGTTGGTATTGTGCTAGCCACAGCTATTGGACCATTTGCTATTGCCCAATATCGAAAGATTGACCAAGTTGTGGATTGACAATACCGTTGGTGCTTGAGTCATTCCATATAAAGAAGCACTAACCTGAGGTTGCGGTTGAGTCATAGAGACAAGTGGCTGTTGTATCACACCCTGAGAGAGTTGAGTCTTCTACTTCAAAACTTAAGATTGTGAGAAAGAAGGAGCAGGTTGAGGTTGAGACACAATAGGTTGTGCTTTTGTTTGTGACACAGTCATATTAGCAGGTGTAGTGGGAATATTCGACATAGGTCGGATCAGTTGCGTTGGATATACAACCCTTGGTTTTTATGGCAATATTGGTATCCAACCACTAGATGTAATTCCAGTTTGACCTGAATATTGTTGGAAACTCTCATATGGTTGTTCCCTAGAAGGAAACAGTGAAAAGGCATACAACTCTCCATATGGCGGCAATCCAGTGTTTAAAGGATATATCGGTCTTTGAAAACTGGTTTGCCCAAGTTGATACTGACATGCAGGATCAAATTATTGAGTTTCAACATAAGAAGGACTAGATGGGACTCCGGATGAACAAATATGAGTAGACCATGGTGTCGAAGCAACCCCTTAGTGGACTCCAACTAGTGATTGATAACTAGCTGGAACAGATGGTGTACCATATAAATACGACTCAGGTGTACTAGAAAACATTATAGGAATAGTAGTAGGAGGTTCCACCGTAGCTACATCAGATGACACATTCCTAGATGTTGATGGTTGTTCAGACATGTTTAGTCTATCCAAAATCTCTCCAAGCGATTCGAAAGGAACTTGTGATGAAGGAGGATTAAAAGAACCAAACTCAAGAGTAGAAGGATATAAATGAATCCCAGTTCCATGATGAAATGGGGTACTAGATGGGGAATCCTCTACTATCTCCTCTATAGCAATCAGACCAGGTGGAAGAGGTAGACCGTCAGGTTCGTAAAATATTTATGGAGCCGAAGAAGGTATAGCTTCTGCAGTGACAGATACTGGAGGGGTGACACCTTCTAAATACCGAAACTCAACTTCCAGATGTTTAGCTAAATGAACTTCAGTCTCAAAGGGAGGTTCTTGAACAACTAATGGTTCAAATGTAGCCTTGGTTTGAACTGCGAGGGGTCCTGGATCAATTCTAGATGGAGTTGTTTTTAGGTACAGAAGTGTCTACCATTACACTAGGATCAGTTCTAATGTCCTCTTGTAACTGCGGAAGTTCTTCTCTGAAGGCAGATGTACTAGAAATAATTGGAGTAACTGGAGTCTCTGACGATGTTGAAACAAAATTTTCAGATAAACTAGATGAACTGGACTCAGTTAAACTAGACCACTTTGTTCGGATTGGCTTCACTTTTGGAGGCAAAGATGGTTGACTCACTAGTCTCCGCGAATGACAGGGTCTTGATTGAATTTCTTCCACGATCGCGGATTATTTGATCAGCTCAAAATTAAGGGGAAAATGATGTTATTCTGAATCCAATTAATTTTTAATGATGCCTGGATGCAACTCTTCTTTTTCAGTTTTTAAGAGTCGAGAAAAAACTAAAGATGACTGTAGTCTCCTTTGATTTTTAATGAGCCTGAAAGGACAAGTGCTCAGATGGACCTTTTCTTTTAAAGAGTCGAAAAGGAATGAAAGTGACTACTCTGGAAAATCTAGACAAAGGGATTACCAAACCAATCGCAAAACTACAATATACACCTTGGTGGTAAATTAAAAAGAAATTACCAAGGGCTTATGTACGACAGTCAATGTTCCCCAATGTTGTGTTCACTGCATTGCGATCAATAAGGCGACAGACTCAATTTCCTATGGATAGAGGATTTAAGCCTATTATGGTCTCCCAATATATATGCGACGGTACAAGGAGCACAAGTCCATGCTAACACTTGTCATATCGAGAAGGAATCACCCAACCTTCAATGAAAATGATAGCCACTAGTTTTAATGATGTCGGAACATGTCACTAGCCTAGACCTCTAGATATATTGCGTTAAGTTCCAAAGCATTGTTAGGTTCATTGAAATTCATTTTAAAGTCGATATTGTTTAGAGTTTGCCTTTCAATGGTTCACCACATGATGATGATCTGAAATTCCTAAGATGCAATCTACAATGATAAACAATCTTTGTTTATTTGAGCAATGAAAACCCTAGCTACTAGGGAAAGAAGATAATAGTGCTTTTAAGCAAAGAGAAAAGAGCACACACTAGTGAATTTCCCTAAATCATCTTTTTGCACATTAAAAAAAAAATGCTAAATGCAAACGAATGTATTTGTTTTCGCTTTCATTAATGCGAAAAATGCAAAAAGGAAAACTAAATGCAACAAAGATCTGAAATACTTCACTCAAAATGACATTTTCGACAATTTCTTCTTCAAAAGAGAAAGGAAGACTCAAAAACAACACTTTCAATTTTGAACAAAAAATTCTTTCAACACTTCAAATGTAAGCAAATCAAATCAAATGCATCAAGAAAAGTTCCATCGATTATCAAGGGAAGGAAGAATTTATGACACTTCTCTTTTCGAAAAAAGCCAACAGATATGTGTTGCAGAATCAAATAACCAGTAACCAGAGACAGTAAAACAGAGTAGAAAGACAATCACACAAAAGAACACAAGATATAAGGTGGAAACCCAATGTGGGTGAAAACCACCTGCTGCAATTCATCTCTATCTTCTTTTAAATTAGAAACTTCTTTTACAATGTACTGGTGTAGTCCTTTACCAGTACGCAGGCTGCAACCTGCACAGAGCTACAACCCTCTCTCGTTCTCCAGCTTCTCCTGGAAGGGAGCTACAACCCCCTTTAGCTCTTGCACTAGCCAAGATACTAGTACGTAGGAGCTGGCCTACAGAAATCTACAACCTTCTCTTTCTTCCAGGGACCACGTTTCATAAATTTTCAGACTGGATCCATAAACATCAATCAAACATCAAGAATCAACGAATCTGCTTTCCACCAATTAGATCTGAATCAAGTAGATACTTCTCTGACAGCTGTACCCAAAACACAGTACCAGAAACCACACATCAAACACTGAACCCAGAACACAGCAGTAATAAACAGAAGCAGCTAGATCACAACTTAAAGTATATATGTTATTTCAATAACCTGCAACATGCGTTCATACGCTTCTGTGTTTAGAACAACCTGCGTATACGTTGTTTTCATTCACTAAACCAACATGTATATGCGCCTTCGCTTCACTGAACCTACGTATATATCTATAAAGGATAATTCGCTCTTTCAGATATTCAAGAACACTAATTAACCCAGATTATCAGTGTTATAGATCAAGCAAGCGCCACATATAACAAACCAAAATCATATAAAGATACTATCACTCAAGCTCATCAATAGAACTTATCCTTCTTCTTTGCACTAAGGTTCCTCCTTTATTCAGATCCAGATCTGCACCATAACCCAATTACCAGCATTCATATCTACCACTTTTTTAGATTTCAATGATAAGTCAGATGATCCTTTGCCACAAGATCTCCTTCCTCTTTTATAGTCTTAGGCCTTCCTCAATACCACGGTCCAAAACCATAACATTTCAATACCATGAACCCAAAACTAGGGATCAGTACATCTGACGAGGCGCCATGGTCCAAAACCATAGGTTCAAATCCCAAGGACTAACTACCATGGACCAAGAGTAAGTTCCCCAACATACACGTGATTTTGTAATGTATAACCCGCGTGTATACGCATCTTCGTCTAGATGAACCTGCGTATATGTATTTTTCTTCTTTCTGAGTGCCTGAACTGAGATCTGTCACCAAGATGAGTTGCCATCAAGGACAACACCAGAGCCATAACATCAAACCTATGCCATAATGCCAGCAATCTCCCCCTTTGGACTTGATGACAACCCCAAGATTCTTTCATTCTCCCCCTTTGTCATCAAGGGAAAAGGGTTGTTCTCCCCCTGAGTACATGCTGAAATCTCTGACCATGCTCCCCCTGACTATAGGCAAGATCTGCAAAATATGTTCTTCAAGACGAACCATGACATATACATCATAAAAGACCTTCCTATCACCACAAGACTCAATATATACATCCTTCACCCAACCACGTGGGGATCATCCACCCAACCAAGTGGAGATACATCAGATAATTACATATGACAACCAAGTACATTACATCTTCATCCCATGCATAGTGGGGAAACCAAAATCGGCCGTTACATGACCTTGACACCATAAAAAAAGATACATGACATAGAGACGAAATATGTAGAGCAAGACTTATGAAATTCACCAAGCAGCAGCATCTGTCAATCACTATTCAGATCAGCAACCATGATTTCCTTCTGTTCTCCCTCTGCACTTGTTTCACCAACAACAGCTATGAACAAAAACCACAAGCTTCTAAAACGATGCCAACAATGCATCATTAGAAGTTTATCTCCTCCCCCTGAACCTATGCTAGATGGTCTCTTTCAGACCCATATCAGACAACCTCCAACCAGAGCCTGTCCCTTCTGATATCCATCAAGCCTCCATATACGCGACTTTTTCTACACCAACTGGCTTATGTATGCAGATTCTCCTCAGGAAACACACGTACACCCATTTTTCTCTGAAACTGTCAAGATTTAATAGCAAGATGATGCATCAACTACTCCCATCTTCTGCTTGAGATATTCAAATGTTTCCCTGGGTAGTGGTTTGGTGAGAATATCAGCCACTTGTTCCTTAGAAGGAACATACTCCAATTTGACCTTTTGTTCCAACACTTGTTCCCGGAGAAAGTGATACTTGATCGGTATGTGCTTGGTCTTTGAATGCATGACTGGGTTCTTTGAAATGCTGATTGCACTTGTATTATCACATAAGACGGAGATAGGTGGTGTACAATTGATCTGAAAATCCTGCAAGGTTTTCATCATCCAAAGGAGTTGAGTGCAGCAAGATGCAGCTGCCACATATTCCGCTTCAGCTGTAGATAAAGCAATCGAACTCTGTTTCTTGCTGAACCAAGATACTAATCTGAAACCCACAAAGAATGCACCACCACTTGTGGTCTTTCAGTCATCCACGCTTCCAACCCAATCTGCATCTATATAAGCATGAAGAGTGAGATCTGTGTCTCTAGGATACCATAAGCCATAGTTTTGAGTTCCTTAAAGATACTTGAAAATTCTCTTTACTGCCTGAAGATGAGTTTCCTTAGGATTTCACTGAAATCTTCCAACTATTCCCACTGCATGCATGATGTCTGGTCGGGTACTTGTCAAATAAAGTAGACTTCCAATCATGGATCTATAGGTTGGTTGATGCACTACTACTGACTCATCATTTGCACTGAGACTGCATCCTGTAACCATAGGGGTACATACTGGTCTTGAATCTTCCATGCCATACTTCTTCATAATCTTCTTGAGGTACTTGGTTTGAGACAAGAAGATACCGCCTTCATTTTGTTGGATTTGCAATCCAAGAAAGTATGTCAGTTCTCCAAGCAAAGACATTTTGAATTCTTTCTGCATCACCAAGGCAAAGCTTTGACTCATAGCTTCTTCATTGCTGCCAAAGATAATGTCATCTACATACACAACAAGTATTAGCAATTTGTCAATCTCAATTTTTATATAAAGATTGATATCTACTGATCCTTTTGAAAAGCCTTGTTGATGAAGATATTTGTCCAAACGATAGTACCACGCCCTTGGAGCTTGTTTAAGACCATAGAGAGCCTTTTTTATTCTGCATACAAGATTTGGATCATTCCCAAGAATGAAACCATCTGGTTGCTCAATGTACATTCTAAGTCTCCATTCAGAAAGGTTGATTTCACGTCCATTTGAAATACTTTGAACTTTTGAAAACTTGAGAGAGCAAGGAACATTCGAATGGCCTCAAGTCTAGCAACAGGAGAAAAAGTTTCTTGAAAGTCTATTCCTTCTTGTTGAGCATACCCTTTGCAAACAAGTCTGGCCTTGTTTCTAATAACTTCCCCATTTTGATTCAACTTGTTCTTGAAGATCCATTTTGTTCCTATGACATTATTATCTTTTGGTCTAGAAACCAACTCCCAAGTGTTGTTCTTTTCGATTTGTTCAAGTTCTTCATCCATTGCCTTGACCCAGCATTCATCTTTGCAAGCTTCTCTTACATTTTGTGGTTCAGTGGAGGAGAGAAATGCCAAATAGCTTGAGGCATCTGCAATTGTTCTTCTTGTTTGTACACCTGCCTCCTTTTGCCCCAAAATTTGTGATTCTGGATGATTCTTTTGAACATACCTGGAAGGAGTCTTCTCTTCTATCCTTATTTGTTCCTCTGGCTCCTCATGGGTTTTTTCTTCATGGGTCTCTTCTTCATCATCAGTCTAATTTTGAGGGTAGTCTTCATCCTCTTCGATATTTTCATAATTTACTTGCCTAGGAATGTATCCTTTTTCATCAACCACTACATCAATGCTGTCAACAATTCTTCCAAGTCTTTTATTATAACACTTATATTCTTTGCTGTGGGGATAATAACCAAGGAGAATGCCTTCATCTGCTCTAGGTTCAAGTTTGCCAAGTTGTTCATCAGTATTCTTAATATAGCATTTGCTTCCAAAAATTTTGAAATGCTTTACCAAAGGAGTCTCACCATACCCGACCTCATGAGGAGTTTGAGTGTTGTTTACTCAAACATTTGTTTTGTTGAGAATAACAATCGCAGCAAATGCAGCTTCACCCCAGAAGGTTGTGGGAGTTCCAGACTCATCAAGCATAGCACGAGCCATTTGTTGGACTATTCTGTTCATCCTCTCCACCATTCCATTTTGCTGAGGAGTCCTAGCTGTAGAGAATTCCCTTCTTATTCCATGTTCTTCACAAAAATAAAAAAAATTCATCTGAGGTAAACTCCCCACCTCTGTCGGACCTGAGGCACTTAATTATGTAATCAGATTCATTTTCAACCAAGGCTTTGAAGGATTTGAATTTTTCGAATGCTTCGTCCTTGTGCTTCATAAGTCCTAACCAAACCATCCTGGAGAATTCGTCAATGAATAATATAAAGTATTCTTCTCCTCGAGGCGACCTTGTTCTAAATGGACCAGATACATCTGTATGGACTAGCTCAAGAGGCCTGTTGGCTGATCCTTCCTTCTCAGGGAAGTTAGTTCTGGTTTGCTTACCAAACTGAGATGATTTGCATACGGTATTGTCTGGAATTTTGATGTCTGGAAGACCACGAACTGCCTGGTATTTGCATGCTTTCCTAATTTGTGAAAAGCTTAGATGCCCCAACCTCCGGTGCCATAACCAATGTTCATCATCCTTGCTCAAATAACATTGTTGTTGTCCTTCTTCAAATATGTATAAAGTATTTGGAGCTCTTCTGCCTTTGATCACTGTTCTTCATGTATCAAGATCACGAACACTACACCCATCTGATCGAAATATTACGTCGGTTCCATTATCGCACATCTGACTGACACTCAATAGATTATGCTTCAAGCCATCAATATACAAAACATTTCCAGCTTTGACCTTTTCTTTCAACTGAGCAGTGCATTTTCCTTTTATGGCTGTAGGGGTATCATTTCCAAAAGAAACTTTCTTTCCCTTTTCTAACGCAGTATATGATTCAAGTTTTTCTTTATCACCTGTCATATGCTTCGAACATCCACTGTCGATGTACCATAGCTTTTCCTGTCCTTCTGCATAAAAATTTATCCCACATCTTTCTAGTTGTGGTTCCTTCATTCTCCATGTTCTGGTACTTGAGGTTTGTTCCTTCTGCTTTGTCTTCCAAAACCTGCTCCTGCATTCAGAATCTTCATGACCAAAGTTATTACAAATAGAACATTCAATTTCATTTTCAAGGGCGGAAAAGTTGTTATAGGTCCTTTTTGTGATTCCAGACATAATTCTTTGCTTTTGAGCTTCTCTAGTCATGATTGTCTTATAGGCAACACATTGAGCTGCTTTGTGGCCAAAGTTATGGCAAGAGAAACATTGGCCATTGAAGAAACTCCTCTGATTATCAAATCTTCCTGCCAAATGATTGTAGTTTCGATTGTCATCCATTCTTGAAGAAAATAGGGAATATTTTACCTGAGGTTAGTTGTAGTTTTTGTTTGTCCTTAAGGTAGCTTGCCCCCGATTTTCTTGATGGTCTTTGTTCGTTCTTGATGAAGACTATCCCTGATTTACCTGATGATTTCTATTAGGCTTTAGCTCACTCCTTGCTGCATCAAGATAACTTTTGGAGGTGGAAGCTTTGGATGTTTCACCATTATACCCCAGACCTGTCTTGATTAGAGAGGAACGTTGCACATTGATAATCTCATCCAGAGTTTCAGATCCTTTAACAAATTTAAGATCAAGGGCCTTTGTTTTCTCAATTTCTTTTCTAAGGCCAACAATTTCACATTCTAACTTCTCAAGAAATTTTTCTTTTTCATCAAGTTTAAATTGCAGAGTATCAATGATCACTTTCTTTTCTTCTAAACATGTTTTGAGTCTAGAAATCTCTTCATAAAAACCATCCACATCTATAGCATCCAAGTAATCATCATCTTCAAAGGCCATTAAAAGTTTATAGTGATTACCTCGTTCATCTTCATCGCTATTTGATAGACCATCACTATCTTCATGAGTGTAATAGCTTCTCTTATTTGCATTTTGTTTCTTGTTCCATCTAACAGATTCCTTCCCCTTGTCAATCTTATCCTTATGAGGACATTTGGCAGCATAGTGACCTACTCTTCCACAAGCAAAACATTTGAAAGGTAACTTACCTCTGAATCTTCCAGTACCCCGTTGAATATTTCTGACAAAATTTGATTCTTCTTCTTCTTCTGACACATGTCCTAACTCATAGTATTCTCCTTTGCCTGAAGCTTTGAAGGCAGCTACTCTCCTGTCTAATGGACCTCCTTTCCTCATTTCATAAGCAGTTAGAATTCCGTGCAGCTGTGACATTTTAAGATTTTGTAGATTCTCCTTTTCTTCTATAGCAGAAACTTTAGATTCAAATCTAGAGGACAAAGATCTCAGAACTTTTTCAACCACAACAGCCTCTTTTATTTCTTCACCCAAATTTTTCATACAATTAACAATCTCATCTATGTAAAGAAAATAATTAGCCACACTTTCATCATTATACATCTTGAGATTTTCATACTGAATCCTGAGGGTTTGAAGTTTTGCCCATTTTACCTGATCATCTCCTTCATAGCTCAGAACAATCTTGTCCCATATCTCTATTGCAGATTTAAACTGCATTACCTTGACAAATTCTAATTGAGATAGGCACCCTAATAGAGTATTGACCGCCTTTGCATTTGTTTCATATTTCTTCTTCTCAACCGGATCTGTAGGAGTTGTTGATGGAAAAGTATACCCTGTATCTATGATATCCTAGACTTTTGTACCAAGAGATTGAAGATAGGCAGTAACTCTTACCTTCCAATACACGAAGTTTGTCCCATAAAAAATCGATGGCCTGATTGATGCTTCCCTCTCGTAATTGCTCATGATGATAGATCATCCTTCAAGCGATCAAGCTTCTTCTGAAGGACCTACTTTGATACCAATTGTTGGAAATAATACTGGGGGGGGGGGGGGGGGGGGTGAATCAGTATTATTAATTCAAATATTCCTTTTTCAAAACAAATGATATACGCTACTTCAGATAGATAAACCCGTGTATATACACAACTATGCAGAAGAAAACTCGCGTATACAAAGCTAACTTTTAATTTTCTTTATCTTGAAGATGATTGTTAATCTGTGTTGCAGAATAAAATAACCAGTAACCATAGACAATAAAACAGAGCAGAAAGACAATCGCACACAAGAACACAAGATATAAGGTGGAAACCCAATGTGGGTGAAAACCACCTGCTGCAATTCGTCTCTATCTTCCTTTTAAATTAGAAACTTCTTTTACAATGTACTGGTGCAGTCCTTTACCAGTACGCAGGTAGAAACCTACAGAGAGCTACAACCCTCTCTCGTTCTCCAGCTTCTCTTGGAAGGGAGCTACAACCCCCTTTAGCTCTTGCACTAGCCAAGATACTAGTACGTAGGTGCTGGCCTACATAATGCTACAACCTTCTCTTTCTTCCAGGGACCACGTTTCATAAATTTTCAGACTGGATCCATAAACATCAATCAAGCATCAAGAATCAACCAATCTCCTTTCCACCAATTAGATCTGAATCAAGTAGATACTTCTCTGACAGCTGTACCCAAAACACAGTACAAGAAACCACACACCAAACACTAAACCCAGAACACAACAGCAATAAACAAAAGCAGCTAGATCACAACTTAAAGTATAAACGCTATTTCAATAACCTGCAACCTGCGTGCATACGTTGTTTTCTTTCACTGAACCAGCGTGTATACGCGGCTTCGCTTCACTGAACCTGCGTACAGATCTATAAAGGATAATTCGCTCTTACAGATATTCAAAAACACTAATTAACCTAGATTATCAGTGTTATAGATCAAGCAAGCGCCACATATAACATACCAAAATCATATAAAGATACTATAATTCAAGCTTAAATATTATGACCCATCAATAGAACTTATCCTTCTTCTTTGTGCTAAGGTTCCTCTTTTATTCAGATCCAGATCTGCACCATAACCCAATTACCAGCATTCAGATCTACCACTTTTTCAGATATTCAATGATAATTCAGATGATCATTTCCCACAAGATCTCCTTCCTCTTTTATAGTTTTAGGCCTTCCACAATACCACGGTCCAAAACCATAACATTTCATTACCATGAACCCAAAACTAGGGATCAACACATCTGATGAGTTGCCATGGCCCAAAACCATAGGTTCAAATCCCAAGGACTAACTACCATGGACCAAGAGTAAGTCCCCAACATATACATGCTTTTGTAACATATATCCTGTGTGTATACGCGTCTTCATCTAGATTAATCAGCATATATGTCTTTTTCTTCTTTCTGAGTGCCTGAACTGAGATCTGCCACTAGAGTGAGTTGCCATCAAGTACAACACTTGTGCCATAGTACCAAACCAGAATCATAATGCCAACACAATGTGGGAAAACTGGTGCAATAAGGGAGGATTTTATTATTCAGTAATTCTTTAGTACAAACGAGTGCCAAAATGGCTTACCCAACAGAGAGAAAAATTCTCTAGTACTTCTTCCAGTCCTAGCATCAACCTAGATGACCTCTGCGTAGCTCCCAAACACTCCGCATCAGCTCCTGCTTGTTTGCATCAACCCTGGGCCTCTCTGCATCACTCACACAGGCCCTCTAGTGATTGCATAGTCTCCTGCTGCCTTAACATCTACCTGAAAGGACCTACTTCTGCCTCTCTTGTCTCTACGCTAATGTTTTATTGCTGATCCTGACTCTCTGCTTCGTACTTGTTGCCTCTTGCTAATCTCCAGACCACTAGTTTAAATTTCTCCGTTAACCCCGCTCTAGAAATCAAACCAACTAGTCTGCCTCAGTGTGTTCTCCAATTGACCCTCAAGCCTCTTCTTATACTTTTCTTGTTAGTCCATCAATGACCGAGATTAAGTCCCTAATCAATGACTAAGATTAGACTTAGCGACTCCATGAAAAATATCAATTATTTTAATATCTTCCAAACTGGTTATATTCTACCCAAACCATTTCCGTGTCTTGGAGATCTCATGTGCTTTAGCCTCTCCACCAATTTTCGTGGCTAGAGCACATCTGATGCTACCCCAAATCAACACTCCCTCTTAGCGAGGATTGTGCTCTAGTAATACTCCTCACTGAGTATCACCCTGATCATCGGGCATGAGTCCCTGTGCTGATGCTAAGATTCCTTGCCCAACATCCTTTGCACTGCTGCATCCTTTACTACTGCCCATGGATCTGCTACTGCTACTACTGCATTTGTACGAAAACTCCCTCTGCATCTGTGCTGCCGCTGGTCCTTTTCTCCCAACACCGCAACTGCACTTCAACTTCCTCTACATTCGTGTTGTTATCACCCCCATTTCTGCTACTGAATGTAGGTTTTAACCCTGTACAGAAATTACCTGTATATGAATTATAAAACACATAAAATAAACAATGCGAGAGCATAACACATAAAACACATATACATAGAGATTTTCCCATGGATCCCAAAACGGGGACTACCAGCTTGATTTTTCATTATATTCCTTTCAATGTTATAATACATATTTATACATGCTGAAGCATCCAATACCATGAACCGAAAAATCATCGCGTCTAATACCATGGACCGAAAAACCATCGCATCCAAAAACATGTGCACAAATCATGCATAAAACCATAGGTGGGTCCGCATAACATAACATATGGTCCAAAACCAAAATTTTCTGGGGTGCTACCCCGAACCCCATAAAGTGGGGTTACGGGTACACCTCAAACCCCCTGTGACGCCCCCCCCCCCCCCCCC
>APFE031324391.1:8683-21766 GCA_000404065.3 Pinus taeda | reverse complement strand
CAAAATCCAGAGAGCTATTAATCATACCTTCTACCATACCTTTACCATGAAGTATTCGAAGGCCCTTCTCTCCAATATGTCCAAGCCTTTGATGCCACAGCATGGTCTTCTCTCTAGAGACCACTAGATTTTCCGGTCCACTTTCAGGAACCATAGAACTATTGCACCCATCAACAACAGTGCTACCTTGCAACTTGTACAGAGTTCTAGTGTGAACTCCTTGCATCAATACCAGTGCTCCCCGAACCATCTTGCAGGTATCCTTCTCGAACACTGTTTTTACACTTGTATCATCCAGCTTGCTTACAAAAATCAGATTTCTGGCCAATGCAAGAATATGCAGAACACCCGAAAGTGTTCTAACCCTTCCACCTTGCAGCTTCAACTTTACTTTTCCGCAACCAATGATTCTAGCCTTCCTATCATCCCCTAAGAAGACATCACCACCATCGTATTTCTCATACTCGTAGAACCATTCTCTATGGGGAGTGAAGTGAAAGGATGCACCCGAGTCAATCAACCATGCCTCATTATCTACATGTGTACTTGAAGAAGCCAAGTACACATCCCCACCTTCATCGAAGGTGGTTTTCGTCTCTATAGAAGGAGCATCATTAGGTCGCTTTCCTTTATTAGGAGCTTTAGATTTATAGTCCCTTTTGTAGTTCCCTTCCTTTTCACATTTCCAACACACCACCTTGACAAGTTTTCCTGGACATTTAGATCTCCCACTCGATGACTTATTTTTGTTTTTGTTTTGGGACTGTCCTCGTACAGACAAGGTATCACCATTCTGGCTCTCCATGTTTCTGATCCAATGTTGAAATAGTACCCAGAGGTACTTGTTCGGTCCACTAAACTTCCTTCCCAATTTGTATCAGTAAATCCACTCAATCTGATATCCTTACCTCTAGTGTACAAGAGTCCAATAGTATGTTCTCTGTAAATACCTGAGAACATGTTTGGTTGCTGCTCAGTGTGCCCTCTTTGGTTCCACCATGAACTGACTAAGGGTATTGACAGTGTAGCAAATTTCTGGCCTAGTATTGACCAAATACATCGGGACCCTATGAGCTGCTTGTATAGGGTGGGATTGACATTCTTGTCTTCTAATGCATCAATATTCTTCCATTTGGTGATCATTGGAGTAGCCATGGGTCTACATTCCTCCATCCTAAATCTTTTGAGGATTTATGTAGCATACCTCCCTTTCCCAAGGAAGATATCTCCCTTCTGATGCCAAACTTCCAACCCTAGGAAGTATTGCATTAGTCCCAAATCCTTCATATCGAATTTTGTAGCTAGATATTTCTTGCTGTCCCTAATGAGCTTGGATGATCCTGTCATAAAGAGATCATCCACATACAATAATAAGATTAGCAACTCATTCTCTATAACCAGATAGTAGAGATTCAGATCCGCGTCACTCTTGACAAATCCCATCTTCTGCAAGTAGCCATCGATTTGACCATACCATGCTCTAGGTGCCTGTTTCAGCCCATACAAGGCTTCCTTCAATCTGCATACATGAGACTTCTTCTCATGTGTCTCAAAGCCCTCTAGTTGTTCAATGAATACCTCTTCTTCTATTACTTTGTTCAAAAAAGTCATTTTGACATCCATCTGATGAATCTCCCACCCAATCTGAGCTGCAAGAGATATCACTAGCCTAATAGATGTACACTTGGCTACCAGGGTGAAGGTCTCCTCGTAGTCAATTCCTTCCTTTTGAGCATACCCCTTAGCCATAAAACTAGCCTTGTATTTCTCAACGCTGCTGTCTGTAGTGTATCTGATCTTGTAGACCCATATCGAACCTACTACTGATCTGCCTTGAGGCCTTGGCACTACCTCCTAGACATTGTTCACCATTATGGAGTTGTACCCCTCTACCATTGCATCTAGCCAAACCTGATGTTGAGCTTCCTCTTTGTTAGGCATGGGATCCCCCCAAAGCAAGTGTTGGGGCTTAAAGCCCATGTTTTGACTAAGTTCGATGTAAAGACTCCACGATTTGTGGGTGCAGAGCGCGAAGTTGTAGTTGAGTCATAGGGTTGTCTACCCTTACTTTTTTAAATGTAGTATTGGCGTGAGACTTCTACCCATGGTCTGTGGACCATGGGATTATATAAATAGAATGAGGCTCTGAGTGTAAAGAAAATAAAAATGAATGGAGAAAATCAATCCATGAAGCATTGAGTCGAATTGTAGAGTCATGTCTTTGGGTCGTAGAGTAGGAGAAGGCTCTATAGTTGAGTGTGCAGAGGCCTAGTAGTCCGCAGCTAAGTGCGCAGAGGCCTAGTAGTCTGCAACTGAGTGCGCAGACCCCTATAGCTGAGTGCACAGGGTAAGTTGAGTCTGTAACAAATTGAAGC
The DNA here is from genome assembly GCA_000404065.3 of Pinus taeda. Lineage (NCBI taxonomy): Eukaryota > Viridiplantae > Streptophyta > Pinopsida > Pinales > Pinaceae > Pinus > Pinus taeda. The sequence goes on along the minus strand of APFE031324391.1, from coordinate 19,391 downwards.
ATTAATAAAGAGAATTTCCACAATATTTTTGTTTATCTTTTCCTGTTTTATGCATTGAGTATATTGGGTATAAATTGCAATTTTACTGTTTATTTGCTGTGTGAACTTGTATGAATGTGCTGAATAAGTGAATATAATATAAAGTATCTATTTACATGAAGATAATTAATTGTTATAAGAAGACAAGTAAGATCCATGGTGTGACTTGGGGAAATAGCATAGATCGTTGCTCTAGCAGCATGAAAGCCCCATAGTCCCTGGTTAGGGCTACACGAAGATGAATATAACAAGGCCACGAGGGCCTCACAGACCAAGAAAGCGTGTGAAGTAACCTATGTGAATGTATTCAAAGTTGGACTAAATCAACCCCTCAGACATCTCAAGGGTGTAGAAACCTGGTTCTAACATCCCCCCCATATTGCTTCGGGTGAGACCTTAGTCTGCTCTCCAAAGATTGTTTCCGAAAGGGATAGTAGTATAGGGATTTGTTTGGCTAATTAACTCCAAACCTGGGTCAAGCCCCAACAAGCCAACAAATGGTTCCGTTGTCGGGACTGGAATCTGCATAGAGATGTCTGATATCGTATCATTGGAATCCAACTAAGAAAGAAATTGAAGATTGGTTGGATAGGAAAATTCACGAGTTTGTGGCGCAGGAGAACAGGAATCCATGACTATCAAAGGAAGAATGGTTAGACTGCTACCTATACATGGAAATCCATGAAATTTCTTTGCACCTTTCCCTACTGAGCTGTACGAGTGGACCGTGGAGCTAGCAGATAGCCAAGGAAGGTGGAAACTCGATAATCCTATTGTGTGGACTCCAGAGTTGGTGCATAGATTGGAAGTATCAGAGGATAAGATCGCACACACTGTTGATCACTAGCTCGATTAGATTATAGGAGGATTCATTACTGAGTTCGCGGTAGATACTTCAGTTAGCTATAGCGAAGCAAAGCAACGCTTTATCAAAGGACTGCGAGGTAAGTATGTTAAGTCTCTAAACACTTGGATTAAAATGCTACTATGTGAAAAGTGGATTATGTGAATACATTGATGTTCGGGGCTACATGAAGTGGGAGAATTTACAGAAAAGAAGGTAGTACATAACTAGAAACTAGCCCCTTGATTTCACCTCCACAAGCAAACAAGGAAGAGCTCATGAAGGTCTCACCTAGAAGTGCGATCAATTTGATAAGGTAGAGGATTCCATGCATGCCACCCCCACCTACACTACCACCAACTTCACTGCCTTCACCCCCATCTTCGCTCATACCACCTCCACCACCACTGTGAGTCAATATGGCAAGCGCGATAAAGTTGTTGGTGTTCAAAGGAGTAGGAAATGAAGATCCAGATCAGTTTTGGTTCGTGATAAAAGCTGTATGGGAAGCACAAAGAGTTACAGATGATATTATAAAGAAATAAATGTTGGTCAATGCTATGCAGGATCGCATGTTAACCTGGTATATTAAGAATTCTAATAACAATCTGAATGCGGGGATCACAGATATACAAATTGCACTGAACAAAGAATTTAGCAGGCTGAAGTCAGAGGCGCAGTCGATCATCGGGTTCAAGGAGATCACAGTGCTACCAGGTGAGACTCCTTGGGAGTTGGATCAGAGACTAAAGTGCACAATTCGTGAAGCCAATATGACTTTGACAGATGGACAGCATAGTGAATGGTTTGTAGCATCAGTAAGGCCGCATTTGAGGAATGCACTGGCACAATAGAGGTTAACGACTCAGGCAGAGGCCTTGGAGATCGCAACGAGGCTGTATGAGACCCTAATACAAGATCCTAATGTGGGAGTTTAGTAGATCCATGCGCAATTGAAAACTTTATTCCTTGATATGTAGAGTCTGAAACAAGATAGGATAGTTTGCTCGGAAGTATGCGAAGAAGTATGGTGCGTAAAGTACAAGGGTCAAGGACATGACAAGGACCACTGCTCAATGTTCACAAATTACCTCATGGGAGGAGGGCTGATGCTGTTAAGATTGGAGGCACAAGGAAGACCTAGCGTGGTGCCTACATTATGGTGCACGATTTGTGAGATAGGAGGAAAACATGTTATGGACAACTGTCATCTGTTGCAGAAGTACATGCAGAATTCACAACAACTGTTCTGTAATTTCTGTAGATTAGTGGGACATGATGATCGTACTTGTAGAATCTATGAGCTAATGATGGATAGGACTCGTGCCTACAGATTTCAGGCTGAAACATTGCCCCTTGACCAGAACGCAGGAATGCACGAACCAAATTTTAGGGGCATGGACGAGGCCGAGGTGGAGGAGGACCTGGAAGAGGTCGCAGACAACTGATATGTTACAATTGTAGGGGGGCAAGACATTATGCCTGTGATTTTACGAATCAAACACGTCCATCATGTCTGTACTATACCTTGTTTGATCATGAAACAGAGGATTGTCCCACACTAATAGCTAGGCTGCGTGACAAGGGAGCGCTCCAACCTCCCCCGACTCAGAACTTACAAATGATGAGGTCTAAGCCACGTGAGGAAGACCCAAATGTGAACATTGTGCTCTGAAGTGGAATTATGACAGGAGATGATATAGGAAAATAGTCAGAAGATAGTACTTAGGTTTGCAAGGCTCCGGCGAAGGAACAAGAGTTTGATTTGGAGCGCGTTAAGGAAACCTTCATGGAAGACAAGAAGAGCTTCACTGATGCCTCCACTCTAGAAAGCGAAGACAGACTGGAGCTAGAAATGGACCCATCAATGCTAATGAAGTTCCTAGAAACATGCATGAAGCCACTGCACGACAGTAAGGTTGTAAAGGGATTGTAGGAACTCTTTACTAGATGCATTGGGACTATGCCAGGAGAACCATGTGTAGTCTGAAAGATTGAAAAGCATGCAACAAGGATGGGAAGAGAAATGAGGTTGACCACGCAGATTGGAGAATATGAGATAGACCAAGTGAATATGGACGTAGGATCGGACGTGAACGTTATGCCAAAGCAGACATGGGAGCGCATGGGAAGGCCTACACTGCAATGGTCTCCTATCTAGTTGTGAATGGAAAACCAACAAAATATCATACCTATTGTGAGATTGCAGGGAATCACCATGGATATTAAAGGGGTAGGCGCACTAGTAGAATTTGAAGTGATAGAGATTGTCGATGACAACAATCCCTACCCCACGCTCTTAGGATTGATTGGGCCTCTGACATGAATGGGGTGATAAATCTAAAGAAGTACAAGATGATTTTTGAGAAAAAGTCTCTATGCGTAGTCATACCTTTAGACCCTGCTAAGGGATTGCGCTACACTGAGCCAGTGTGCGACTATGAAAGTGATGACAACTTAGACTGCATCTACAAGATAACTGTGAGAAAGCAAGATTGGGTAAATCCCACCGTGGATGGACGGATCTCATGGGAGTGCAAAAGCTCTTGTACATCAAATTTGGATGAGGAAATAGAATGATCACAGAACTGGTTACATGAGGTAACGACACTCACTTGTAACATGATGACAAGATCATTGCGCTACGTATCGACAAAAGTGAGGGATCTTCCTAAATATGATGGGTTAAGTGAGGTAGATGCTTTCTTGAATAGATTTGAAAGAGAGGTGCCAGAACAACAACATTTTGAGGCTTTGAAATGGGTACTACACGCTATGCCCACACCAAGGAAGATTTGAGGACTGGTGCGAATGCAGGAGAATGATGTACATGCATTTTGGGAAGCCTCAGATGCAACTAACAAACAAATATGACGGGTGAGATGATCCGCGCACGCACTTGGCCAAGTGGACAAAGGTATATGGAGAAGAACTACAATCAGAGTGGGTGCACTTGTTCTATCATACCCTAGATGTTATACCCATGAACTGGTATATAGAGACAGAGCTTCGCCATGGGACAACTGAATGGGATATCCTACACAAAGGGTTCCTATTAACCTTCACTTTTGAGGATCGTTGGTGGGACACTGTTGATGACGCGCTACAAGAAATAAAAGCAGCTATATTTAAGATACCATAAGAGCCAATAGAATCAATTCAGCTTGAATGGGCTACTCGGCTAAGCTGCGCGCTCGAGTGTTATAATGTAAATACTGAGGAAGATGACGAGGATCCACGAAAAATTAACATTCCAGTAATAGAAGGCCATCGTGAGGTTCAAGGACCACTGTTTGAAGACCCTGACATAATAGCACTAGTAAAGAAAAAGCAGGTGAGCATTGGTACAGAAGCCGAACCTAAGCATGTAACACTCAGCGACTACTAGGATGACAAGATGGTGGATAAGGTCACTGAGTTACTCTGTGAGTACCAGATCTTATTCCCGACTAATATCACAGAATTAAAGGGAATCACCGGAGATTTAGGAATGATAAGGATCACATTAAAGCCTGATGTGAAGCTAGTTAAGTAGAGGCCTTACCGCTTGAATCTGGAATACAAAGAGAAGGTCCATGTAGAACTAGACAAAATGCTCGCAACAGGAATCATTGAGCCAGTGGAAGAATCCGATTGGGTAAGCTCTATGGTGGTTCAGGAAAATAAGAAAAAATATGAGATAAGAATATGTGTGGATCTCAGAAAATTGAATGATGCATGTGTGCATGACCCATTCCCAACTTTGTTCATAGATGAAGTATTGGAAAATGTCGATGGGCAAGAAGCATATTCTTTTACTAACGGGTTGTCAGGGTACCACCAAATCAAAATGGTTCCAGAAGATAGGAGCAAGACCACCTTTGCGACTGAGTCAGGCTGCTTTCAATACATCATTATGCCATTTGGGTTGAAGAACGCACCGACCATATTTTCGCGCATAGTTGTTTCAGCATTCAAGGAATATATCTACAAGTTTGTGGAGGTTTATCTTGACAATTGGATTGTATTTGGGCTTGTTAAGCACCATGTCACAAGCTTACGCTTGATGCCAAATACCTACCGAAGACACCAAATCACACTGAACCTTAAGAAGTGTATGTTCCTTGTACCTTTTGGGAACCTGTTGGGATACGTGGTTTGTAGATAGGGACTGGTGGTAGACCCCGCGAAGATTGTGGTGATTCTAAATTTGTAAGTGCCGCGAAGTGTGAAACAGCTGCACACTACCCTAAGACATATGAGGTACTATAGGAAGTTCATCAAAATCTATGCCTAGATCACCGTATCGATGGAGAAGTTGTTGAAAAAAGATGTCACATTCTGCTGGAACAATGACTGCAAGAAAAGCCTGGATGTACTAAAAGAAAAAATGGCCTCTCCGCCGATCTTGGTCTTCCTGAAACGGGACGAGGAGTTTCATGTCCATGTTGACGCATCGTGTATAGCACTGGGAGCGGTACTAACACAGGATGGTGGAGAGGGTTTGGATCACCCTATCGTGTTTGCGAATCGCAGATTGTCTAAAGTAGAAAAGAACTATTCCACCACTGAACATGAGGGATTGGCTATGGTGTATGCGCTCCATAAATATTGGCACTATTTGCTAGGCGGACACTTCAAGATGTATAAAGATCATTCCACACTGAAATACTTGGTCAATAAGCTTGTGTTGGGGGCGCATATGTATATGGTCTTTAAACGCGGGATTGGATCACTTGTTACACATTGGGATAGGAGAGGAACCTACTAGTTTGGATGAAGGATTACCTAACACATAGCTCTTTGTTGTGTGCATAGTGGATGGACTCTTTGAAGATATAATCCACTTTCTCATGATGAGAACTATGTCGAAAGAATACTTCGTCCAACAGAAGAAGGAACTAGTGGTGCGTGTGGCATATTTTTCTATCATTGTGGGGCACCTATATAAGATGGGAAATGATGAGATATTACGTAGATATGTACTTGAATTTGTATGAAGCCAGATCCTTGTGGACACGCATGGGGGCACTGCGGGAGGACATTATGCAGGAAGAGCGACCGCTCAAAAGATTCTCTGCGCTGGACTGTGGTGGCCAACCCTTCATCAGGATTCAAAAGTGCATTGCAAGTCCTGTGATGTTTGTCAAAGAACAAGTAAACCATCACGGAAGGACAAGATTCCTTTGAATCCACAAATGACACTGCAGCCCTTTGAAAAATGGGCGATCAACTTCGTAGGAGATATCAAACCTCAAGGAAAAATAGGTGCAAGATACATTATCATTGTGACGGAGTACCTGACTCATTGGGAAGAAGCGCAACCGATAAAATATTGCATGACTTCCATGGCTGTGAAGTTTCTATTTGAACACGTATTGACACGATTTGGATGTCCGAAGATCTCAATGAGTGATCGCAGCAAACATTTCCTGAACGAAACAATCAGTGCACTGACAAAAGAGTTTCATGTGTATCATCAAAAAAGCACCCTGTATCACCCACAAGCCAATGAGACAGTAGAAGCATTTAACAAAATACTAGAGAATGTGCTAACCAAAGTATGCAATGCGCAGTGAAATGATTGGGACCTACACGTACCTGTAGTATTATGGGCTTATAGGACAACACGCAACAAACTGATGGGACGTACACCTTTCCGGTTGGTCTATGGAGTGGAAGCCATAATGCCAATGGAGTAAATCGTACCTAGTCTATGCATAACAATGGTCACAAGTCTGATGGACCGTGGAGCCCTGGAGGAGAGGCTCGCGTAGTTGGAGGAAATCGAAGAGGAATGCATTTTGGTTGGATTACATCAGTAGGTACAAAAGCAGTGCAAAAGGTCCTGGCACGGTTGGCATATTAATTTACACACTTTCAAGGTAAACAATTTGGTGTTACTATATGATAGTAAGCTTGATAAATTCCCAGGAAAGTTCAGAATGCATTGGTTGGGACTGTACATTGTTAAGGAGGTCACAGGCAGAGGTGCAGTGCAGTTGGTAAAGCTAAATGGAGAAACTCTCCCAAGAAAAGTGAATGGTAGTCGACTAAATCCCTACATGGGTGGCCCAGCTATCCGACTAACGGACATAAGCATAGTCGTCGTGCTCCAAGGAGTTGAAAGAAGGCACGGGACTATCAATAGATGCAGGGGATGCAGGAACATATACAGGGAAGTAGTTCTGACACTGCGGTCTTGGAACAACGTATACTACAGCAAGCAGCCACTCAGTGCGTTGTTGACCTTGCAGTAGTCCAAGCAGAGTTGGGAGGTCTCTATGTGAAGATCTCTGCACCGATAGAGTGATTCGAGGGAAAGTCACGATGTTTGCGTTGGGGGCCTCTTGGGCATGGGATCCCCCCAAGGCAAGTTTTTTGGCTTAAAGCCCAAGTTTTGACTAAGTCTAATGTAAAGACTCCACGATTTGTGGGCGCGGAGTGCAAAATTGTAATTGAGTCATAGGGTTGTCTGCCCTTACTTTTGTAAATGTAGTGTCAGCTTGAGAGTTCTACCCATGGTCTGTGGACCATGGGACTATATAAATAGAGTGAGGCTCTGAGTGTAAAGAAAATACAATGAAGGGAGAAAATCAATCCATGAAGCATTGAGTCGAAGTGTAGAGTCGTGTCTTTGGGTCATAGAGTAGGAGAAAGCTTTGCAGCTGAGTGTGCAGAGGCCTTATAGTCTGCAGCTGAGTGTGTGGACCCCTGTAGCTGAGCAAGCAGGGTAGGTTGAGTCTGTAACCAATTGAAGCATTAATAAAGAAAAGTTCTATAATATTTCTGTGTATCTTTTCCTGTTTTATGCATTGGAGTATGTTGGGTATAAATTGCAAGTTTACTGTTTATTTGCTGCGTGAAATTATATGAATGTGCTGAATAAGTGAATATAATATAAAGTATCTGTTTAGATGAAGATAACTAATTGTTATAAGAAGATAAGTAAGATCCATGGTGTGACTTGGGGAAATAGTGTAATTTGTTGCTCTAGCAGCACGAAAGCCCCACAACCCTTGGTTAGGGCTACGTGAAGATGAATATAATAGGGACATGAAGGCCTCGCAGGCTAGGAAAGCACGGGAAGTAACTTGAGTGAATGTATTCACAGTTGGACTAAATCAACCCCTCAGACATCTCAAGGGTGCGGAAACCCGGTTCCGACATCCCCCCCATACTACTTTGGGTGAGACCTTAGTCTGCGCTTTGTGGACTGTTGCCGAAAGGGCCAGTAGTACAGGGAGTTGTTTAGCTAATTAACTTTGAACCTAGGTCAGGCCCCAACGAGCCAACAATCTTGTAAACTGATAGGATCCCCATCCTGGGCTACTAATGCCTGATATCTATCTGGCTGTTTTCACTCCCTCTTATTGTTTCTTGGCGCACCGATGAAGTCCTATGCATCTTGCAGAATCTAATGAAGTTCCTTGCTAGTTCTTCCTCTGCCAATAGGTGCCTCTATTAGCTCCTTCTCATCTTGCGAATCTTCCTGATCTGAGGAAGAATTATTTACTTCTGTTGGTTGAAGAGGTTTAACCAACGGCTCTTCTTTTGACTGCTCCTCGGAAGGCATCTCACGAGATTTTCTGAAAGCCCTGTCCTCCATGAACTTTACATCTTGTCGAACCACTACCTTCCTTCTCCCTCGAAGATGGATTCTATATGTCTTAGCATTCTCTCTATATCCCACTAGATATCCATTTTCCGTAGTTTGATCCAACTTTTTCCTCTTTTCCTCAGGTATGTGACAATATGGTAAACTCCCAAATATCCTGAAATGGCTGACTTCAGGTGTCTTCCCTGTGAAAACATTCTCTAGAGTAATATGTCCCAAGTCCCAATGAGGAGTCCTATTCTGAACATAGACTATTGTGTTGCATGCTTCTGCCCACAGGAATTTTGGCATATCCTGATCATACATCATGGCCCTAGCTACTTCTACCATAGTCCTATTATTCTTTTCTGCTACTCTATTCTACTCCGGATTGTACAGAGCTGTCCACTCTCTTTTGATGCCCTCCTTAGCACAAAAATCAATGAATTCATTATCAACATACTCTCCTCCATTATCCGAGCACAAAACTTTATTTTCTTCCTAGTCAGATTCTCCACCAGAGCCTCGAACTCTTTGAAGCGACATAAAACCTCATCCTTGTTTTTTAGAAAATAAATTGAAGTTTTCCTTAAGTGGTCATCAATGAAGGTAAGAAAATACTCGTCACCAAAAAGGGCTTTGGTGGACATAGGTTCACAGATATCTGAGTGTATCAATCCTAGTACACCCTTGGCCTTGTGTTTACTCCTAGGAAATTCTGCCTTGACATACTTACCTAGAGCACATCCTCTGCATACATCATCTCATTCTATACTAAGATCTAGAACTCTTGTTATAGTGCTCCTGAGAATTCATAGAGCCCCATGGTGAAAATGTCCCATTCTTCTGTGCCATAGTTCATTCAAGTCGTTGTCTCCATGACTTCCTATTAGTGCCAGTTGTAATTTGCACAACCAGTTACTTTTGATCCCTATCTGCACTTTCTTTTTCCATCTCGAGTGTTTGACGTATATCTTCTCCTTGATGAAGTAGATGTCATAGCCCTTTCCTTGAAGTTATGAAATAGAAAGGAAGTTCATCCCCAATCCTAGTACATGCATCACATTTGTAGCACGAAATCATTCTCCCAATTCTGTTCGAAAAGCTATGATACCCTTTCCTACTGGAGTACACTTTGCTTGGTTCCCCATGGTGATATGAAAGTTCATCTTCTCTTCTCGATACTCTAATAAACATTCCTTGATTCCCATCATATGCCAAGAGGCTCCAATGTCTATATACCATACTTCTAATGATGTAGAACTAGTCATACAAGCCACTTCTTCTTCCATCCTGGAAGCCAACATGGAGAAATCGAAATCTCTTGTGCAATTTCTGAAAATCTGTGTAAGTCCCCTGATGTGGATGCCTCTACATCATGGTCTCAACCCATAAGTGATTTTCTCTTCCTGTCCCTGATTACTCACTCTTATACGATGTGAAAATTCTATCGCTGCAACATCTGATTTACTTTGCCTACTTATTTTCAATAAGTTATTTATGAAATTCCTTCAATAAATATTAAATTAAATTTTGTTGCAAATATCACACCATAATATAGAAACAAACACATGCACAAGAATCAACATATCAACATAGATATTTTAGACAACAGTCCCTAGAAAAACCCAATGTGGGAAAACCGATGTAGCAAGGGAGGATTTTATTATTCAACAATTCTTGAGTACAACCCGGTGCTAAACTGGCTTACCCAATAGAGAGAAAAATTCTCTAGCACTTCTCCTAGTCACAACATTAGTCTGGATGACCTCTGCATAGCTTCCCGACACTCTGCGTCAGCTCTTGCTTGTCTACGTCAGCCTTGGGCCTCTCTGCGTCACCCACACAGGTCCTCTAGTGACTACACAGTCTCCTGCTGCCTCAGCGTCTGCCTCTCCTGCCTCTGCGCTGGTCTTCTATTGTTGATACTGACTCTCTGCTCCGTACTTGCTACCTCCTATTGCTCTCCAAACCACTAGTTCAAATTTCTCAGCTAGACCCGCTCCAGAAATCAAACTGATTGGTCTTCCTCAGTGTGTTCTCCAATTGACCCTCAAGCCCCTTCTTATACTTTTCTCGTTGGTCCATCAAAGGCTGAGATTAAGTCCCTAATCAATGAATAAGATTATATATAGCTTGATCCATGACTTTTGGACCATTCTAACTTGGTTTTATATTAATTCACATTAATATTTTATTTTCCCTAAGTTTACACTTAGGGACTCCATTAAATATATCTATCTATCTAT
>APFE031324359.1:45547-80658 GCA_000404065.3 Pinus taeda | reverse complement strand
CATCCATAAACAGCAACCTGCAATCCATAGACATGATCCATATGTCTAAAAATAGACATAGTCTAAAAATAGACTTGGCCAAAAATAGCCTGCGGGCCCACTTAGTGAAGGCGACTCTTTTCACTAAGCTCCATCATCTTGTTGCAATCTCAACACTCCCTCTCGACAAGATATGGATTATCAGCAACCCCTATCCTGCCTCGGTGGTATTCGAATTTGCTCTTGGTGAGATCCTTCGTCAGAATATCAGCATCTTGATCCTCCATTGGAATGTATGAAAGTAACATGATCCTCCGCTGCACACAATCTTTGATATGATGGTACCTGATGTCATATGTTGAACTCCCTGCCCAATCTACATCCTCCTATCTATACCACAATCCATATCCCGATGTGTCTCTCAAATAACTACATGCTTGCCCGCCTTCCAGAAGAGCTTGGTAGGCTTAACCATAGCTTGTGAAAGTTGGTTAATTGCATAGCATATATCTCATCGTGTATTGACCAAATACATCAGCAACCCCACCAACTGTCGATAAATAGTGGCATCCACTTCTTCTCTCAAAGTGGCATCCTCCTTCCTCCAACCTCCAGGAAGAGGAGTATCAACAGGCTTGCATCCATGCATGTTTAACTTCTCCAGTATCTCCCGAGCATACTTACCCTGAGAAATAAACAGTCCACCATCACGCTGCCATATTTCCAATCCTAGGAAATAGTGAAGGAGGCTCAAGTCCTTCATCTCAAACTCCTTCGCAAGATCATCCTTGCATGAAAGCATCAACAGCTCATCGCCCGTTAGAATCAAATCATCTACATATAGTACAATGATAAGCAACTTACCCTCCACCACAATCTGGTATAGGTTAGGATCCGCCTCGCTCTTGGAGAATCCAAGTCTGGTGAAACAGCTGTCTAACTGTGTGTACCAAGCACGTGGTGCTTGCTTCAACCCATACAGCGCTCTCTTGAGCCTGCACACATGCGACTCGCTGCTGAAGACCTCAAAGCCTTTGGGCTGCTCAATGTACACTTCCTCCTCAATGACTCCATTGAGGAACGCAGTCTTCACATCCATCTGATGAATGTGCCATCCCATCTGCGCTGAGAGAGCGAGAATCATCCATATGGAAGAATGCCTTGCGACAGGTGCAAAGGTCTCCTCATAATCGATCCCCTCTATCTGTGAAAAGCCTCGGGCAACAAATCTTGCCTTGTACTTCTCCACACCCCCGTCAGCTGCCTGCTTAACTTTGTAGATCCATCTCGAACCCACCACTAATTTCCCTTCTGATCTAGGAACAATCTCCCATGCATTGTTTCTGACAATAGAATCATACTCTTCAACCATGGTGTCTACCCATGTGGGATCCTCCACAGCTTCCTCGAAATAGGATGGCTCAGTCACAACACACTTGCTCATAAGAGCCATGTATCTAGTGTACCAATTAGGTGACTTTCTCTGTCTACGTTGGGTTGTAGGTGGTCCTACAACTTTCTCTGCATCTTGAGCCAGTCGCTTAGCTTCTGTCAAGCGCTTTCGCCCTTTGATGGTTGGCGTTGCTTGAGTGCTCTCTTCCACTCCATGAACCTCGTCCTGTGGCTGATCCACGTCCTGAAGCTCATCCTTAAGAACTAATAGCTCCTCATCTGCATGCAAGTGTAGCTCCCTCTCAAGCGAACACTTCATGGCTTTCTCCTCCTGAAATTTTATATCCCGTCGCACAACAGTTTTACCACTGTCTGGAAAATACACACGATAGTTGTGGGGCGTATCAGTGTACCCCACAAATATCCAACCTCTGCAGTCGGCTCCAACTTCTTTCTGGCATCCTTCGTTACATGCATGTAAACGTTAGCACCAAAAATCCTCAAATGAGAAAGATCAGGCTTCTTACCAGAATAAGTCTCCTCAGGTGTACTCATGCCAAGTATCCTATGAGGACAAAGGTTCTGCACATAAACTGTTGTATTTCATGCTTCCACCCACAAGTGAAGGGGTAGGCCCTGATCATGCAACATTGCCCGTGCAGCACCCACAATCGTTCTGTTCTTCTGCTCAACTACCCCGTTCTGCTGTGGGTTATGGGGAGCTATGAGGCTCTCTACGAATCCCTTCTGCCTTGCAGAAATCCTTGAACTCATCCGAGATGTATTCACCACCATTATCGCTCCTAAGAGCCTTCACCTTCTTCCCCGACTCCTTCTCGACCAGTGCTTTGAATTCACAGAACTTTGAATATGTCTCGCTCTTCTTCTGCATGAAGAAGATCCATCACTTACGAGAGAAATCATCCACAAAAATCACATAATACCTGTGTTTTGTTGTCGAAGCAACTGAGAAAGGTCCACACACGTCTGTGTGAATTCTCTCAAGGATCGTCATGGCGCGACTATCCTTCTCGTGAAAGGTGCCTTTCACAAACTTCCCCAAAGTACACCCCTTGCATTGATCTGACTGTGCAAGTGTGCCTTTAGGAAGCCCTGTAGTGATCTGCTGCAGTATCTTCAAGGCTCCATGGTAAAGGTGACCTAATCTCCTGTGCCACAACTCGCCATCATCCCGGCTCACCAATCCTTCTGCCTTGCCTGCCATAGCTGCGCACCCATCTACATGCAACTGATAAAGGTTCCTCACTCGAACCCCTATCTTCCGAATCTTACCAGTTGTCTTGCTGCGCAGGAAGGCCTTTCCCTCGCTGAAAACAACATCATACCCCTTGTCTTCTAACATCGCAACTGAGATGAGATTATTCTTCAATCCTGGAACATGCATGACTTCCTTCAATACAAAGGGTTTACTAGACTCCCTCTCAAAGGAAATGGTACCGATACCGGTCGCACTGTATCTACCATCATCGCCCATCTCGATGTGCACTCCAAGATCTTTGTCCTTCAGATCAGAGAATAAATCTCTATCTCCCATCATGTGAAAATACGCACCACTGTCCAAGAACCACACTGATCCCATCACACTTGAAACCAAGCATGCGATCAATGAAAAATCAAGCTCAAACTGAGAAGCTAAGGCCTCTCCCCCTGCAGATCCAGCAGCTTGCTTGTTCTTCTTCTTCTGCGGACAATTTGTGGCATAGTGTCTGTGCTGGTGACAGTGAAAACACTTCACCTTGGACATATCCTGCTTCTTGCCTTTCACACCAGACTGAGAAGCTTTCTTGCTCTTCCCTTTCTTTTCTTTGGCAGCCAAAGCACAATTCTCTTCATCAGCTCCCTTTGACGAAGATCCGTCCCTGGTACTCCGCCTGGTCTCCTCCTGCACAAGATCTGACCATAGTCTTTCCCATCCTGGAAACTTCTCCCGACCATTGACAGAGTCCTGATAGGAATGCCAACTCTTCGGAAGACCAAGGAGAGCCAAGCTCACCAAGTCCTCATCATCGACAGTAACCCCCACACTTCCCAGCTCATCTCGACACTAGTGAACTTCGTGAGATACTTGGGAATACTGTCACCCTTCTCGCATTTGATGTTTCTGAGTTTATCTTTGAGCGCCAGCTTCCTCTGATCACTCTTGCTTTGGAATAATTCTGTTAACGATTTCCACATCAAATATGGAGTAGCCTTTCCATGGAGGCTGGACACAATGTGATCCTTCACGCCCTCCAACAGAATCCTTCAACATTTTGCGGTCTTCTTTTGCCAAGCATCAGCTTGAGTAGCATCAGTAGGCTTTCGAACATCCGTCTCTATGAACTCCTTCAGCCTGTTATCATCCAATACTGCCTCCTTCCTGTCCTTCCATGCAATATAGTTCGTACTGCCCTCAAGGTCATACTCCAATCGCAATCCTGTGAAAGACATCTTAGTTTTGACACCAAGAAAACACTGCTGCAAATTCGAATTCCACCAGCTCCAACTCAACCGCTTCTGATCTAGAATTCGTGAGAACAAGGTATTTCTTGTACAGATATCGAATGTATGGGTATTCACTGGATATCTCACCTTCCAAAGAAAGGATGAATCCAGAGGCTACTTGGCCCGATTACAGACTCTCCCTGAAGAAATAGAATGTAAACACTTCCTGAATAGTAGATCTGATGATCAACAACTCTGATACCATGTAGAAATTTTGAATAATAAACACATATTCAATGCAGATTATCCTGATCATGTACTATTGCAGAATACATACATAATACATAAGCTCCTCTACATTGATCATCAATATAGCAACATCAATAACAATAAAACATCAAGAGCATGCACACATTAACACAGTATATAACCCGGGGAAAGCTTACAGCTGAAAACCCCACACTATCTATATATTATATTGATTGAGAACATGTAACAATACATAGTACAATACTTTTCACAAGTATCTAGTACTATCTCCACCTGTTACACACAATACAACTCAGATCTGATCTCCAAATCTATTCCACTGCTTGCCTGCCTCCACTGCTCAATACCTACTCAAGAATGGATGAGAATGGTTGAACCAAACTTGTATTTACCTCAAAATAATCACTCACACTGGGAATCACGTGAGAAGAGGCTATAATCACTTGGTATTGGCTAATTCTCATTGGCATAACTCAATCCCATTGATTTTGCAAATCCTCATGCACAACTATAGTCACAACTGATAGCAATCTGATCCTCTAACACCTGTCCCTGTTGAACTGAACATGCACTGACATGCAACTAAGTTAACTAATGTATTATTTAGTTGAATTATGAGTTAATAATTAGTTTAACAACTCATCATTAGCCTATTTGCAGTTAGACTAATCACAACTAGTTTAACCAAGTCAAACTGAACACAACTCCATCAACTCCACAATCAACTCCACCAAACTCAACTGATTGAGTTCTAACTGAAGTCATGCATGCAACAACTCAACTGACCCACAAATAAAATGTATTTCCTTCTAACAGCTACATGTGCCACATCTGTAGCTCAAACTGAAGTGCTCCAAGAGAATGAGATAAAGTTTATAGTCTAAATATTATTATAAGCTAATAATATTTGACTACTCTATAATTAGACTTGATAGTGTCACCGTTGTTGTCTAAAAATAGAAGTCCATCTATTTTTGCCAACTTGACCAATCATCTATAAACAACATCCTGCAACTCATAGACATGATCCATATGTCTAAAAATAGATAGTCTAAAAATAGACTTTGTGCCATAATTTGCCTGTGGGCCCACTTAGTGAAGGTGACTCTTTTCACTAAGATCCATCATCTTGTTGCAATCTCAACACAGCTCTTGTGAGCACAAGACAATGGGGTGGATGCATCTTTATAAGAGTGACCTAGAATTTGGAAACATATACCAGACGCTCCTGAAAGGCAAGCAAGTTCCAAATTTCCACCTCCAGGATGCACTGTTATGCCACCTTAGACACCTCTGTATTCCTTCAAGCGATCATGCCAAGATGATTTCTTTGAACGAGTGTGGGTACACTTTGAGATCCCACAGTCCATTATCTCAGATTGGGATAGCATATCCCTAAGTACATTTTCTTCAAGTCTCTGGTCGATAATGGATACCAAGCTCACTATGTCAACGACTGTCCACCCCCAAGATGATGGCAAAACAGAGGTCGTCAACAGGATGATCGTACACATTCTACACATGTACAACTCGAAGAATCCACGCACATGGGATGAAATCCTCCCTTATGTCCAACATAGTTAGAATAGAGTTCTCCATAACTCAACTGGCCATAACCCCTTTCAGGTGGGATTGGGATTTCAACCACTATGTCCCATTGATGTGGCCATACCATTTACAACTACTCAAGTAGATTCTGCTCATGTCCAGTTCGAAGATGATAGGGCTAATAGCTTCAATGAGCACATTCATCACATCCATCAATAGGTTCATGACATATTGGATAGAGCCAATTCTAAGTACAAGCAGTGACATGATCATCATTAGGTGCCACACAAGTTTAAGGTGGGTGACAAAGTTTGGCTACATCTGCAGAAGGAATGCCTCGTTGGGCCCCACCACAAGCTTTGCCCACTCTGATATGGGCCATACACCATCACTAAGGTTATAGGAGACAATGGCTTTGAGCTTAGAATTATATTGTTCCTTGGCATGCACCCGGTATTTAATGTGGACCGCCTTTGGCCATACTTTCCACCATTGTTGGACACATCTAACATTGCAAAACGACTCACACCAATGGATTTAAACCCAAACTGCATGGAACATGCCACAACTAATCGGATCATGGACATGCAGATCAAGAACACTCACCAATAGAGGATTAAGCTATATCAAGTTGTCAAAGTAGGCCAACTCCTTCATTATGGAAAGTGGTTCACGAGGGACCAGGTTCAACAAAAGTTTCCCCATCTCATGGAGGAACTCAATGCAATGGGGACCATTACGTCCTAAGGGGTGATTATTGATCTAGGTGGATATTGGTGGTCACCTACCTATTCCACTTAGACCCCCACCATTTTTGCTTTTAGTTTTTTAGTTTCCTTAATTGTAGCACAATTTACTATTTTTTGCAGTTTTTCGGGTCCTGATCTTCTAAAGCCGTTTTGAGGCCCTAAACAACATTTTTTGGAAAAAGGAAAAATAAGAGTCGTTGACCAATGTTTGTAGTTGAAATTTATGGTCCTCAGATAGATATTTATGACGAGGTATCGTGCACATCAAACGAAGATCATATGCCAAAGTTACGACCTTGGTAAGTTGATGTACTAATTTACCCTAACGCAACCCATAGTTTTGGCGCTTGATCTCCTAAGGTTAGGTTTTTGGATTTTTAGGGATTTCCATTGTTTCTCAATAATAAATAGGCCTTCGATCCTCATTGTAACATAGTTCAGAGGCATGTAGTTGCCACATCTCTTCTCAGAGATAAGCTACCATCACTTGAGCTATTTTCTTTCCATTTATGTATGTAAGCATATTTCATTTCTTTGATATTAATGAAATGAAGTTTTATTTCTATTGTACTTTTTTGTTTATGTGTATATATGTATTTTGTTTCGTTCCTGCATAAGTCCAGATCATTTTTAAGATGTTATTGGTCATGCCTTATACTAATGTATACAACTTTATAGTGTTCAAGACATTGACGGTCCCTCCTTACCATAGAATAGAATGATAATTGGGCAAAGGGGTTAAGGTTACAAAACTTTTTCTTGTGTAAGCGACAAAGAATAGACTTGGTTTATTCCCTAGATTCCATATTATTATGTTTGGAGAATTAATGTCCATTAGTTTCTTTACAACCTTGATTACAAATATTTCCATTGGGGAATGCAATGGCATGAATGTTACGATATGATTCACTACAAGTAGTATGAATGTACTTATGTTGGACAAGGCATTGATCTATTTTGCATCACACTTTTTCACTCCATCAAATACTTCCTACATGTATTTTTCCTCTTGCTATAATTTTTTTTCAAAGCCTTCTTTTCCTAGAAGAAGTACCATAACTTTACAAAGTCGAGATAAATAGCCTAAACATAAAACGAAGAAGAATAAAAAATTGACATCTTAATTCGGTATTTCATATAAAACTAAATTATCTACACTTTGTTGGTTTTTTACATATAACTTTGTATACTTCATTGAAGGATAAGAGAAATGGTTAGATAAGTTGGACTCCACCCAATGATTACTGGTGATTTTTCATCATTCTCCAATACATAGATGAGTCATGGCCCAACCCTCACCTTCCTTTTCCTTATATAGAATTGATTCATTTACATCCTAATAGTGACAAGAGGGACTTAGAAAGAGTGTAAGTGTCATAACGAAAGTAGTAATAAAAGAAATCACAAATAAATATACAAAAGACTAGCAAAACATAAAGAACATAATAGTATTCAAGACTAAGAGTTTCATACACTGAAAAAGGAATGATTTTGACATAGAGATTTCCCTATATTTAATTTTGATAAATGTAATTATTAAGATACTCTCCACAACTATGAAATAATCCTCGGGGTTCTACATAAAAAATTCCTTCATATAAAAATATTTATAATGCTAGGCATCTACCACAAACACAATATAAAAGAAAATATTATTTAACAAAATTATTTACATAGTTTATTCTTTAGTCCATCAACAATAACTTCCATATATTTTTCCTCTTTATTTTTCTCCTATGCTAAGTGTTTCATTTCTTGGAAAAAACACTATAGTTTCACAAATTCCTAAATATTCTAACACAAAATTGAGGAAAATCAAAACTTAGTATGTTAAGTTGGTAGTGCCAATAACATGAATTATTTGTTTGCTTATGATTATAGATGTCTTATTAATTAATTGAATGCCAAGAGAAACATTTAGGTAAGGGGGTTCATATTTAGAATCCTTAGGATTTATAGAAGGTTCACTTAATGAGCTCTTCGATAAAACCAATTCAGATTCATGGAAACTTTTTTATAACATTCCCTTCTTTGGTTCAATACTTGGGAAACACAACGAAATTATAATATATTCTAAAAGTTAATTCTCTTTCATAAAAATGGCCAACAACTCTTATGGAAGCAAGCTTAATAGTAAAAATATTTGGTCACTAAAGCCTTTTTCCACAAATTATGTCTTCAAAACCTTACTTGACCATAACATTGTAATGAGACTAAATTTATTGAATTCATTAAAGATTAATTAATTAATGTAAGCTTTTCTACACACTATTTAACTTAATTTATGATAAATTAAAACATAGTAACATTTAGAGACTAACGCTATTTAGATGCCATATTCTTTTTAGCATTTTCCATTTACAACTTCCATTCTTGGAAAAACAATGAGCATTCGTTCCTCACAAACTCATATTCCACCTCTCTCATAATTCAAACTTTGAATAGAGAGTTGAATTCAAATTAGGCTCAACTTTGAATGAGGGTTTAAAACTTATATTAGCATAAGTGGTTGGACATTAAATTGACATTAATTTGAAGTCATTAGTTTAGGTTATGCTTAAACAATTAATCCGTGTCATTTAATGTTTTTTTTTTTTTTTGAAAAATAAAATTTCTACTTAATCTTTAGAAAAAGACATCATAACAATTTTTGGTTTGCCCTTGTAAGGCATTATGGAAACCAGACCAGTGGTGAAGCCACAATTGTTTTAGCATTCAAATGTATTATTTGTGATAGTTCAGCAACAAAGAAAAATGACTAGACTAAGGGCCTAAAAACCCAGGTTTATCAATTATATAACAAAAACTAAACCTACCATAGAATACTAAAAAAAATAAACTTATCAAAATCCCTCATTTTCATAGACAAATACCATGAGACAATGGACTAGAGAGGGAGGTAAGACTCGAGTATGGAAGCTATTTTTCTCTTTGCATCCTTTTTCTTCTTATTATTATTCCCTAATATTCCTTAGGTAGAGTGGAAGAAGAATAATACCCCTTAAAGAAATATGAAATTATTTTGAATTTAGTCTCCATCGTGATGATGATCAAAATCAAGCTACTAAATTCACTCTGGCACAATATAGATTTCAAACACTGTAATTGATCGTCATCGTAACCAAATACATCTTATTTATATTTCAAAGAAGGCAAGGCTTTGCATGGGTTTTAATTCAAATTTCATAATTCAATTTGACATGCACATGGATAGATTCCATGTGTTACATGTCAAAAAGTGATTAGATATGGAAAAATTGCAAGTGTCAATTGATATTGGATAGTGGGGATGTGCTCAACCATCGTCATCACTTTTAATCTTCATCATTCAATGATCTTCTCTTGGTTTCAAGAATAATATGATATTATATAGTAAACAAGTCCAACCACGTGAAGGTGGAAGCTCATATGCCCCCCCCTCGCCCAAATCTCTCTCAATATTCCCAACACCCAATTGATCTACTATTAACTATTTGAAAGCAACATATTAAGAATCAAACATATATAGAAATTACTAAGAAATAAATATTTAAGATAAATTAAAGAGAACAAACCTACAAATGAAAACATATAAATGCATACCTCGTACATTACAACATTTAGATATCATTAATCTTCTTCTTCATCCAACAAATCAACATTTATGTCATTTGGTTCAAAAATGGCATTCAAATGATCAACAATTTCAGCATCATCATCAATGTCATCATTTCCAATAATCATATCATCATCCATATCATCGTGACAAACATCATCTTCTGCATTTGGTTCAACTTCTTCATGTTCTTCATCTGAGAGTACATCATCAATATCATCTTCATCAAGAATATTGTTTCGAACATCTCCTTTAACTTCTTTGACATCTTTGTGATCCGACAAATAATCATCAACTAACCACTCTACACCATCATTCTCTTCGAAATTATCATCTTCTTTTGCTACATTATACTCTACCAGCCTTCCTCTTGGATTATATGTAGAAAAATATGACCAACCTACTTTAATTATAACCTCTGAGTAAAAGACTTGTTCGCATTGGCCTAGAAGAATATAGCGAGCTGATCCAATGTGCATCCCACTATCGATCAACTATATCATAAATCACAATTCACCAATAAATATTAGTTACAATGGTCAATATTAATATTTGATGAAGGAATAAAAAATAAATAAGTACGATATACACAAAAATGAAAATATATGTGTGTGTGTGTTATAAATATCCACATTAAATATTTAATTACCTCTCACTTTCATAGTTCTACCTTTCCCAAATAGGTGTTCCCCTTCAAATTTTTTGAGAGAGTTCACATCCAAAATGCAATCCACACGCATATTTGTTGCTAATATAGGAAGATATTGGCTAATATACACCATGGATTGATATGCCATATATACCTCCACCATAGAATCCTCGGGATGTGCTCTTTGTCTGACCATTGAAGCTTTCAATGATTTCAAGTGCCTCTCCACCATCCACATTAACCTTGTGTTTACAAGTCCACACAATTCAATCTCCTCAAATTGGTGTATGTGGTAGTGTTCTTGTGCATTGAAAAATTCCAAAGGTAAATACATTTTCATTTCACACATTAGCCGAGGAATTTCTCTCTTCTAATGCTTTATATCGTCTATATGTATTTATTTCAATGACAACCATCTACAGATGATGCAAGAAAATAAGTACATGTTTCAAAAAATATATATATTACATTACAAGTAAAACACATGCCATTAAGTTTATAACAACTAATTGAAAAAACACTTGGCATATAAATCACTACTTACCTCATATATTTTCCAAGATCATATATAACTTATTTGACATTGTTGTCGAAGTCACCTGGGAGAGATAAAAGTATAACATAATGTAACAATAAAAATGAATCATTATTTGTTTAATCCAAAGTAAACAAAAAAACCATAAAGCTGTATATACACAAATATATAAATCTATATACCAAAATAATTACCTTAATAAAGGTATGTCAATCGTGTGTTTTTACCCCACAAAATTCACCTTTATTTGTTAAGATATTATTTTTGTTTGAAGAAAATCATGTAAGAAATTTAACTCTTCGAATGACCTCTTTTAGATCATCACGTTGATTCTATGTTAATAGCCATGGATGTTGTTTCAATCTCCATCGCTATTTGATTGTATCCCACTCTTCATTGGATAATTGGATTCCACAATGTCATTAAAATTTTTGAGTATTTTTCTTTATCCCTCCTACCAGCCATGATCTGTCATAAAGTTTTTGGCACATTCTTCTTGATATGCATTATATCAAACAAATGAATTATTTTTACGTATTCGTAGTAAGGCAACCTCATGAAATGAGCGAGATAATTTTTCATTCCTCATGGAAGCCCATGTCCTTCACAAAAAATTATGTTATATTCCAACTTCCATAGGTGAGGTGTCATTATTCATGGTTTTAATCCAGTCTCTTATTTCCCATTAAAAAAATGCTTTCAGTAGCACAATACCTATGGTTCTTAGAGAGGAAGTGCCTATACTCATGAAACACCACCTTTCCTAAACTTGTTGAATGATGGGATTCCATCTTAGGACCACAAACTAGACATGCAAATTTACCCTTAGTTTGAAGGCCTGTAAGAGATGGATTAATGTCAATTATAAACAAAGGTATTATTTAAAATAAATGGATGATATGATCTAATTGAAATAACTTTATACTATTAAAGTGCAATGGAACATTAATTACATACCACAAAAATGTGTCAGCCCTAAGGCATCATAATTTTTCCGTAGAAGTATTCTACGGAATTGAAATTTCCTCTTCCTTATTGGTTTACTGGTGTCATACATAGTGATGTCAGACCATAACTTCATTAACTTGTTGATTAGAGACTTGATATATACATTCATATCTTTAACTTAGTACTTACCTATTTATTTGAAATTACACTTAATTACTACTATGATATGTACATATAAATAAATAAATAAATATAACATATCATGCAACAACCAAGTTAGACAAATGAAAATGTTACAATATTAAAAAAATTAATGTAAACAAATACCTGGAACAATCATTGTCAACATAATGTTCTACCTATTTATTGACATCCAAGGAGGAAGGTTATTGTTGATAACAAAATCGGCCACACTAAGTAAATAGACTTGAGCTCTCCCAATGGATTAACACCATCATGACGCAGGGTTACCCCTGCTTTACCCACAGTTTGCATGGATTATGCACATAGCCTGTTTGTCCCAGGAATTTTAACTCTCTATCGAGTTAAATCTTCAACCATCAATGGCTAAGGCCCATTCATCAATTCCTATGCTGAAGGATTTATTAAAACCCCAACATAGTCTAACCCTTCTTTCAATATCCATGTATCAGAACTTTTAATCACCCCTTATCCTTCATTTAGGACTTTATTAAAAACTTTATTTTAAACCTTCCTATCAGGATATTATGCCCTTCTAAACCTTCATTCATTTATTATCAGGATATGTTCAACCCTTCTAATCCCTCATTAGGCCTTGGCCGCATATATATAAACTTCCCCTCTTTATGCATTGGTTATACCAGACTTAGCAACTAAAAACCCTTTATCGATGCTATATTTCTATTATGACCCTTTTACAAAGGAATTATAAACAAAACATACATTTTCCACCTTTTATACGGCCTCTGCACAATTTTTAATTCTTTACCTTTATCGCAGTCGGGGTTCTCTCCTCCGCGGTTCACATTAACATGTGTTCCCCATCTCCTCCGATATGCGATAACACATAACTTTCTGTATTTCAAATCACATTAACCATGCCATATAAATCTATTGGGTCCTCTTCTTATCGCTTTTCCACAGCGACACTCCAATCTCCGAAACCTCCAATCGTCGATCAAATTTTGACCGTCAATATGGCTCCTGATCTGATGGTCATTATCTTTCCTGATCAACAAAACTTCTTTAATATTTCTCTGTCGTTGATCTGCACTTAGCGGATCCAATGGTCCACATCAATTTCGGGTTGATAACATGCGCAACACTTAACCTCTATACGGACCTGATGGGAGTTATAAATTCCCAATCTAATAAAGTTTGGGTCTGGCTTCTCAATTAAACTCTGATTACTTTGGAACCTGATGTGCATCCAACGGCGAGATCTCTCGATCGCCGATGCGATTTAATCTTGGCCGGTGATCATAAATATCCAACAGCTACGATTCGCCCATACTCCATTTCTTCACTCTTTCACTTCACTTAGATTTAACGCACTTCTTCAAGTTTTAAGTGGGTTTTTAGGTTTCTTCAAAGGTTTTCCTTTCACTCATCTCCTGCTCAATTAAGTACCATTTGAGCTTATCTCCATAATTTCTTGTCCTCGGTCACTCTATAGCATCACTTGGGTTCTCCACTTGGGTTTTATGCCCTTTTCGATCTTCAGTCTCTTCTCCTCTTCTGTACATTCACCTCGACTCTGCTTACATATATGTATTTTATGCTATCTTTGATAAACATCTAATTCATCACTAAACACCCGAAATACACATTTATACATATTCTAATCAATATTTGTTTATATAAATACAAACAAATAATTACAGAATGAGGTCTTTGTCTCTCGGCCTGATATTCTAATATTAGTGGCCTCTGTTACACTCTGCTCGTAGGCTTAAATCCCACACTCTAGCTTAACCAACTAATTATCTAACTTTCTAACCTATCTAACCCTAGTCTTTGTCTTTTAGGCTTACATTTATACCCAGGGATTCTAAAACCAATTATGGTTTTGATCCATAAATTCCTTAACAAAATTCCTAAATCTCTTCCTTGTTCCTAAAACTCCTCTCTAATCCCTAAATTCATGAACTGACTCCTAATCTAAGATTTACAATCAATTCTCAAATCCCTCAATCTCTCAACTATCCTAAACCTCTCATGTTCTCCTATATTCGAGAACATTTACAAATATGCCTCACAATATTCAATTAATTCCCTACTCTAGCTTCTCTCATTAAAATCACTCAAAACATTAATAATTACATTTAATTCACTCTTAGGAAACCAACTTTCTTGAAACCACAATACCCCTATGTCTACTAAAATACAATGAGTTTTTCCTGGGCTGGATGCTCCTGCATCAGACTCCCAAAGTAGAAAATTTTCATGATCTCCTGATCATGTTCTTCATATGTTGATATAAAACCTCCAGGGTCCCAAACTTTAGTTTGTAGCTACCAAAACACTTTGCTCCTTTGTTGCGGATGTATTTCTATTGTTTTCTGCTCTATCTTCCTCTCCTTGTCAATCAGGTTCATACTCTGATTGATCATCCTTCATGTTGCTATAATTTTCCTCCCTATGGCCTATTTCATCATTAGCTTCCATAATTCTTCAATCTCCATCTCCAACACATCCTTGGACTGGTCCATACTTTGCCACTTACTACTATTTGTTTCCTTCTGCTTCAGGCCGTTGTTGTTGTCCACTAACTCTTCAAGCTGTTGTTAGTTAATTTCACTTTGTAGTTGTTGGTTTACTTTTTATTCACTTATTCTGATTGCCTCCCTTTCATCCTTACCCTCTTTCATGATTATTCCTATTTGCATTGAATCATGACTGTCCAACGTTCTCTCTAGCAATTGAACACCTTTGTTCCATGGATTGAATTCTTCCATAGAATCTTCTTCTTCCATTTGGTTGCTTATCTGTGCAAAATTTCATCCAGCATCTGCAACTAAACCTACATTCATAAAACAATTATTTAAATAAAAAACATAATACTTCTGTGCCTTTTCCTCCTTTCACAATGATTCAACTTGTTTCTCTATTTTCTCCTTCTCTATCAGCATATCAGTATGCTGATTTGAATTCCCAACAGAATTCACAAGACTGTCAACTAGTTTCTCATCCATACCATCTGCTTCTATGATGTATCCCTGCCCTTTTCCACTGTAGTGAACTTCTTCATTCTCATTCAATTATGATTTTACAGCCTGAACACTTTGTTTTTGGTCTTCTAGCCTTTTCTCCAAAAGACTTAACTCCTACCACAAATTTGCCATCTCTCTTGGAATTTCTCCCAAAAGTTATGTAAAATTCTCACTATCTTCTTCTTTATCACAAGAATAATTTATTGACACTATTTCTTCATTCTCGATTAGAATAAAATTCTGATCCTCCATCTCCTTGATAGTTTTAGATGTTTGTACATCACTCTCCCCTTGATCATTTAAAAAATAAATTCTTCGTTATCCTCTTCAATAGAAAATTTATGATCATATGACATAACTGTCTCATCTCTACTAAAGATATTTCCTCCATTAAACATGGAATTTATGAACTCCTTCTGCTGTAATAACTCAACTTGATCTTCATTTGAAAGGCAGTCATCATCATACTTTACCTGGAAATTTTCAGCTTCATTCAAGACACTTCCATAAAATGGTTTATCTTCTGCAATACCTGCATTCATACACAACCTGTCAGTTGTAAAACCAAGAGACCTCATCATCTCATTTGATGATTCAATCACCAATTCCTCTTGTTGTTCCAAGTCCTTTACATGACTTAGAAATATTTCGATGGTCTTCTCCTCAATCTCATCAAGTCCTTTACTTGATTGCTTGATATCCTTCTTAACTTCCTCTTTTAAAACATAGATTAGATTCTACCTATGTTCTTCCCTCTTTATGAAAATATCAACAAATTGTCCTTCTTTACATGTTTCACCTATAAACATACACAAATTATCATATTTAAAATCATCAAACCTTTTGGTCTCACTTGAAGTTTCAGTCTTCAAGTCTTCATCTTCACCCAGAACTTCACCCTACTCTGGTTCACAAATGGATACTTCCATTTCCAACTCAGCTTCTCTGAGTTTTCCCATTAGCCACCCTACTTGCCTTTACTGTAGCCTTCTTTGTAATTATGCCACTTCGCTGGTTTCTTCCTTAATATCCAACCTTGTCTCTGGCTTTCCTCTAGTATCATCATCAATACATCGAGTTGTTCTTTCATCTCTACAATCTCTTTGCCAATTTCCTCTTGACTCATCCTCTTTCCATTTGCCTTGACATCCTCTTCCTTCACCTCCATTTTGTTGTGGTCTTCTTTAGAACCTTTAATATGACTATTAGTAGCCATCTTCTTTTCTATCTTTGTGAGCTCCTTACTCACTTACTATGAGTTGCATTAAGGCCTCTACAACAACAAGTCTTCCCTGCTGCAACTTACCTCACCAAGCTCTCGTCACTCAATATTTTGGTAAGCCCTCGGTTCCCTGTCTATGGAACCTCCTTTGAGAACTCTTCTATGCTCCTTTAGGCTTCAAATCATCTACACCTTCTCAAGAATACAACTATCCTCTTGTATTTCAATTACCATGAAATACTTGGTTCTGACCACTTCTTCTTTCACTTAGAAAGTCTTTCCAGCTTCCTTCATTACCTTGGCAATTCTGCCCACATCCTTTGTGGAATTACCTTTGTGATCTAAAACAATACCTCTACAGTAACAAGTCTCCTCCTTGCTACATATGCTTCACTAAGTTTCTCTCCTTTAAACTCAATCTTTTATCATTTCTCTGGTTCTTCCCTTTGGAACCAATTGAGCACTCCTTGCTCTAGGATTACTGCAATCTTCTCACCTCCTTATGCTGTCACCTGTGCATCAATATAAAACCCACAGATTCTCCAATATTCAATCAAATCAAACAAAACATGTCATCTCACCTTCAATATCTCTGCATGATCTTATTCCACCATTTGACTTGTACTTTGAGTGGATTGTCATCTATTTCTTGCATCTACAAATTCTGCTTCACTTTATCTTTGTGTGCTTACTATTTATCAGATTAAAATATAATCTCCTCTTTCCTGCATACACATATTAAAACACATAACTCTGTTCTAAGTCCTTTTCTATAAAATTCCCTTATTTTGTTCTATTATAAATTGTTCCAATAACAATTATATTCTGATACCAAATGACACATGGTTACCCCTGCTTTACCCACAGTTTGCATGGATTATGCACATACCCTGTTTGTCCCAGGAATTTTAACTCTCTACTGAGTTAAATCTTCAACAATCAATGGCTAAGGCCCATTCATCAATTCCTATGTTGAAGGATTTATTAAAACCCCAACATAGTCTAACCCTTCTTTCAATATGCATGTATCAGAACTTTTAATCACCCCTTATCCTTCATTTAGGACTTTGTTAAAACATTTCTTTTAAACCTTCCCATTGGGACATTATAGCCCTTCTAAACCTTCATTCATTTATTATCGGGACTTGTTCAACCCTTCTAAGCCCTCATTAGGCCCTGGTTGCATATATATAAACTTCCCCTCTTTATGCATTGGTTATATCGAACTTAACACCTAAAAACCCTTTATCTGCACTATATTTCTATCATGACTCTTTTACAAAGGAATTATAAACAAAACATACCTTTTCCGCCTTTTATATGGCCTCTGCATAGTTTTCAATGCTTTACCTTTATCGCAATCAATGATCTCTCCTTCGCTGTTCACATTAACATGTGTTCCCCATCTCCTCTGATATGTGATAACGCATAACTTTCTAGATGTCAAATCACATTAACCATTCCATATAACTATATCGGGTCCACTTCCTATTTCTTTTCCACGACGGCACTCCGATCTTCGAAACCTCTTATCGCCAATCAAATATTGACCGTCGATCTAGTTGTTGATATGACAATCATTATCTTTCCCGATCACAAAAACTGCTTTAACAGTTCTCTGTCATTGATCTACGCTTAGTGGATACAACAGTCCACATCAATTTCGGGTTGATAACAAGCACAACACTTAACTGCTATACAAACCCGATGGGAGTTATAAATTCCCAATCTAATAAAGTTTAGGTCTGGCTTCTCAATTAAACTCCAATTACTTTGGCGCCCGATGTCCATCCAATGGCGAGATCTCTCAATCACCGATGCAATTTAATCATGTCCGTCGATCATAAAGATCCAACAGCTACGATTCACCCATACTCCATTTCTTCGCTCTTCTGCTTCACTTAGATTTAACGCATTTATTCAAGGTTTCTATGGGTTTCCGAGTTTCTTCAAAGGTTTTCCTTTCGCTCATCTCCTGCTTAATTAAGTCCTGCTTGAGCTTATCTCTGTGATTTCTTGCTCCAAGTCACTCTATAGCATCACTTGGGTTTTATGCCCTTTCCGATCCTCGATCTCTTCTCCTCTTCATACATTCACCTCGACTCTACCTTCATATATGTATTTTATGCAATCTCTGATAAACATCTAATTCATCACTTAAAACCCAAAATACACATTTATACAGATTCTAATCAATCTCTGTATATATAAATACAAACAAATAATTACAGAATGAGGTCTTTGTCTCTCGGCCTGATGTTCTAATATCAGTGGCCTCTGTTACACTTTTCCCGTAGGCTTAAATCGCACACTCTAGCTTAACC
Source organism: Pinus taeda (assembly GCA_000404065.3). Classification (NCBI taxonomy): domain Eukaryota; kingdom Viridiplantae; phylum Streptophyta; class Pinopsida; order Pinales; family Pinaceae; genus Pinus; species Pinus taeda. Next base: position 61,808 of record APFE031324359.1, on the reverse strand, counting down.
AACTAATTATCTAACTTTCTAACCTATCTAACCGCTGTCTCTGCCTTTTAGGCTTACATTTATACCCAAGGATTCTAAAACCAATTATGGTTTTGATCCATAAATTCCTTAACAAAATTCCTAAATCTCTTCCTTATTCCTAAAACTCCTCTCTAATCCCTAAATTCATGAACTGACTCCTTATCTAAGATTTACAATCAATTCTCAAATCCCTCAATCTCTCAACTATCCTAAATCTCTCATGTTCTCCTATATTCGAGAACATTTACAAATATGCCTCACAATATTCAATTAATTCCCTACTCTAGCTTCTCTCATTAAAATCACTCAAAACATTAATAATTACATTTAATTCGCTCTTAGGAAACCAACTTTCTTGAAAACACTATACCCCTATGTCTACTAAAATACAATGAGATTTTCTTGGGCTGGATGCTCCTGCGTCACATCAACTAACATCTAACATTACAAGGTTCATCTTTAAAATGTTGCCATTTTTGCTCAATTTCCATCAAAGCGTAGCCATCTATAGGCATTTGAAGAAAACCATCTTCACTTCTCTTTTGTGCATGGTAATCTATAAACTATGTTGTGCTTTCACACCTTAGCAATCATTGCAAATGTGGAATTATGAGAATATGATGAAGAACCTTTTGAACCGCCTTTTTTGTTATTTGATCAGTTCAATATCTACTACTATAACACACAAGCAATTTGCTTTCGATGCATGTTTTCCATAATATATAATATGATCATTAGGACATGCATATATAGCTTGATACTCCATTCCAATTTCTTTCATAATGGAATATAAATTTTTGTATGTGTGAGGCAACTTATTTGACTATGGTAACAAAAAATCACCTAACAATCTAGTACAACATAAAAAATCACTAGTTAGTGTAAACAATATTAATCATAAATATTTCATTCTTATTTTACACATTAATTAACACGACAAAAAAAGGAAAAAATTCAACATTTCATGTGATGAAACATATTACATTATATATAAGGATCTATGTCATACAATTGTTTAAAAAACCATTCAAAACCTGTAGCAGAGAGTATTTTCTCTTGAGCCTTCATAAAGTCATGTTGTTGCCTTCTCTAGCACAGGTTCATCATCACAAATAGCATCTTCTTTCTCATCGCTATACATGCCTTGGATCAATTCATTTATCCTTTCATTTGGAACTATGTTATTAATGTCATCTTATTGCACATGATCATTATCTTGAGCTTCAATATTCACTCCATCTTCCTTAACTTTCAAAACATCATTTCTAGCACTAATACTTCATGCAATATTCAAATCACAGTACCTAGGAGGGCACCTTGACTTTATAATAATTTCAAACAATCATGTGAAATAATTAATCTGCAGAACAAATATTATAACAATAAAAAATTTACAAATATTATTGACATAAAGAATATATATATAATGATTCATAAATAGCAGCTTAGCATCGAACAATATTTGTTCCCCCTTTTATTGTGCCCATTCTTCCTATGATGTCTATCAGTTGTTCATATAAAATTCTCCACAGATGCCTACACCTGCAAGAATTACAAGGGAAATAACATTTTCCATCATTGACCCCTTACAGATTAGTTCCCCATCTAATGTTTTTTGACATTCTTCCCGTAACCAAAAAACAATTATATAAAACAAAATCTATTTTTCGCTCATGATAAAAGACCTTATAACCTTTCAGAATTATTATAGTTATAACAAATATATTGTAACATCTCTTACATGTGGGATATTTATATATATTCTTTTATTATTGCAATTGTGATGTTATATGACTAGTCAAATTCAAAGGTGACTAGACAAACTAGCGTTCAAATTGACCTCGTGGATGCAAAAAACCATCGGTCATCGCAATCGTGACAATAGATGCGGGTTGTCACAATATTGACACCTAACGTAGGTCGTTGCACTTGCGATGAACAACATCTATCATTGCAATAATGATGCCTTAGAAATCATGCATCACAATTTCGACTCATGACAAATATATCATTATAATTTTGATGAACACAAGCACCAAAACTAAAAAATGACATTTTTCTTGACCTTTGCAACAGTATGGACCATACTGTCAAACTATGTCATCACAATTTGGTCCTATATGTAGTAATTTATCTTGACGTGCACCACCAATGTTGTAACTAACACCAACCCATTGTCCTTCTTATTGATTCAATCAGCCATCAATGGAAAGCATGCCCATTGGATTACTATCCTTCTGGAATTTGACTTGGATTTTGTGACACCCAAAAGTAAGAAAAGCTTAGCCCTCACTGGGTTCATTTCTAAATTTCCCACCATTAAAGTGCAAGACCCACCCTTGAATGATGACATTATGGACAAACACCTATTCACCGTATCATTTAATGATCCATGGTATGGTGACATTATTACATATCTATGAACCCATAATTTTGTGCCCCATTTGAACTTTAATGATTGACAACGTATTTTTCACCAAGCCCCATGCTACCTTAATTTAGGTGGTGATATGTATCGCCGTGGTGTCAATACCATCTTATGTTGTTATCTCACTCATGTTGAAGTTTTGAAACTCCTTAGTGCTTTTCATACTAGTGACTATGGTGGTCACCTATCCATAATGGCCACTTCTCAAAAAATCATGTGTGTAGGCTACTTTATGCCTTCTCTCTTTAGTCACTACATTGAGGCCATTCAAAATTTCCAAATTGCCAAATTTTTGTCTCTAAAGCAAGGGCTCCACCTCTCTTCTTGCATCATGTTATCACTGTGGACCCTTTCTACAAATGGCCATCAACTTTATGGAGTGTAACCCAACCTCATCCAATGGACATAAGTACAATATTATGGTTGTTGACTACTTCACAAAATAGGATGAATCCATGCCCACACTCAATAATACTACAGTAATTATAACACATTTTTCCTTCAACCATGTCATCGCTTACTTTGGAGTTCTAAAACAATTGGTATCTAACCATGGAAGACACTTTGAAGATGAATTTTGGCATGAGCTAGCTTCATTCTTAGGTTTTGAAGACCAATATTCATCTTCTTATCACCCGCAAGGGAATGGATAGATTGAAGTCACCAACAAGATCCTCAAGACAAGACCAAATATAGTTTAATGTTCTTTCCTCTGTTATGGACCTATTTAACTTTTGTTGAGAATGGCACTGAGTTCACTTGTTTCCATATCATCTATGGAGAGAAGGTAGTATTACCAATCAAGTGTCAAATTCCCTCCCTTCACCTTGCCATCAAACTCCTTGCAAAGGCTTTACCATTAGAGCATAGGATAATAATGTTCGAGAAAGCCAATGAAAATCATCGTGTTTCTTTGCAAACCATTAAAGCTAAAAAAATTGCACCAAATCCCAGTATGCCTGCAAGTTCCACCCTCGTTTCTACAATGAAGATGATCTAGTCCCCATCTATGACCAAACCCACATATTTTGGGTCATGGAAATTTTTAACCTTTATGGAAATTCCCTTATGTTTTCAAATAATTTTTGGACAAGGGGGTATACATCCTTGAGGGTCTTAAAGGAGAGATTCTCTCGAACCCTCTCAATGCACTCTAACTTAAGAAATTATACCCTTAGGAGTTTCCCTAGAATGCATATTTTTGTTTCTTTTTTCATCATGTAGGTAAAATTGCATTCTTTATCACCTCATTGGTTGTCTTCTTGTGCCTTTCATATGGATCCACCATCCACACCATCTACCAATTATGTTGATCATGTGATTCGTTACTCACAAAATTTAAGTTCGATAACTTATGAGATATTTACCCCTTTGCATTCACTAGTCCACTTTGGTGACTTTTGCATCATATCTTCCACAAATAATCAGGTCAAATATTATGTTGTGATAGGGTTTTCAGTCAATGCCCTTGATCATTGCATCCTTCACCTTCATGTTTGTCTCAATTCCCAACTTCTCACTATGCAAGTGAATGATGTTTATCATGTGAATAAATCTATCCTCTTTAGAAAATATCTACAAGTTAAGCTTTTGGCATGATGATTTGAACCAATTTCATTCAATCATGTTCCAAGAGAAAAAAATAATTATGTATATACCATTTTTAATAACATTCTAGATTGACATTTACCACATGCATCCATAAGAAAGTAACTAACCCATTAAAAATGGATATAACAAAAAGCATGCATAATCACATTATGTATCATATGATAATCATCGATACAAGTGTTTGGATTCCACTACTCTAAATACATCCATCATGTCCACAACATGTTAAAATCATAAGTACAAAACTTGGGGGCGCACTTGCCCCATTCCCCTAATCCTCCTTCAATGTAGGGTCTCATACCAAAGGTTCCACATCACCATCACACAGGTCCCTAATAGCTTGACCATCTATAGCTACTCGCCTCATAATCGCCCACCACTCAAAGGGTAGACTTGCACATGCATTTGTGTATCAACCCTCCAACTCATGCCAACCACACTTTGTGACATCAATTAGTACTATATCAAACTACCTTAGGAGATCCTCTAGATACTCATTAATCTCCCATCTCCCTTGAGCTAAAGATGCCTCACAGTCCTTGGTCCCATGTGTCGTTTCCCATGTTACATGTCCCACCAACCTAACTAGTGAAATATATGCATACCACATAGATTGAATGCCAGTACTACATACAAAATCATTCTAACTTATGCAATCACAACAAATTATCTGATAATCACCCTATGAGTGACCTCAATTGAAGATTTAATAAACAAAGGTATTACAGACTCATGTGCTGGTGTGTGTGTTCTGTGTGATTGAAACAACGGATCGATCAAATTGCCAATACATAGACATTTTGAATGGAAAGACAATAGAGAAATACAGTAAGCAATACTAGACACAAACATTTTTTAATAAGGAGTTCACCCTAGTATCCAGGGCTACGTCTCCGGTCTAGCTTCAGTGGTGGCCTTATTTTATTGTTTCTTTAAGCAGAGAATTACAAATGCAGGGACTCAATATGACTTCTCCTGAATCAGATTTTGCTTGGCAGGGTGGTTCTTAGATTCCCCAAGCCACTTGGAGTACACAGGCTCCTATTCTTCCTACCTGCTCTGCGACTCTTGGTCTACAGTGGAAACAACCAACTGTGATGCTCAATCCGGACAGATTCCTCTATGGGAAGGCTTGATTCTTTAAGCTCTTTGGTGCTCGATGCTGCCTGTGGTCAGCTCGGCCCTCTGTCTCCTCTTCTTGGCTTTACTGCTCTCTGTGCTCAGTCCTCCTCTCCAGGTTCACTATTCACTATCTCTCTTGGTCGCTTGGACTCTTTGATCTAAATCTCTCTTCTGATCTCTCGTTCACTGTCTCTGCTCATCGCTTTAGCCATTCGACCTCTGTGCCTGTTTGTTTCTTCTCCTTCCTGCGTCGATTCGCTTGTTGCTTGTGTGCTTGGAATTCCCTGTTCAGCGTCAGCATAATGCTCAGGAAGTAGCCACGTGTCTCCATCGGAACTGCGCCAGCTCGCTTATCAATTCGTTTCTTTCTCCACCGTGGCAGTCAACGGATTCCAAATCCTCTTAAATTACGGCTTAATCCCTTGTAAATTCCACTATGTCCATCGGCACAATCTCAGCCATCTGATTTGGTCTCCTCTAGATCCGATGTCATTCACACGTCGAGTGTAGTTGACTTGCTCAACCAATAACATGCGATCGCGACAATTTTTCTCTCTCCTCTGCTGCCACGCGTCGATCGTTGATTGTGATCACTCCGCTTTCTCCAAAACCGCTTACCGTTCAAGGGCGTCCAGATCAAACCACCGGTTTCTAGGCTATGGGTCCCACTGTCGTAGGTTGGCACTTTTTACCTTTTTCTGCCTGTAGTCTTCTGGCTCCCAATGTGACCAAGCGCTTAAGCTCTACCATTTCGGCCCTGTTTACCTAGCGAAACCAGCTCTTTTTCTCAATCCGGGGCTCCCAGGGGCTATTTTGACCTCCTGCGCAATCTCCATGGGCCTCGGTCAGTGCGCTTTGACCGAGGTCCTCGTCATTCCACACTGGCTGCCATGGCCATTGGTTCAGGGTGTTTTCGACTGTGGTTTGGACTCTTCAAGGATTTGTTCGACCTGTTTTAGTCACGGTTCTATGATAGTCATTTATGGATCTGATTCAGATCACGACCTCCTAACTGAAAAGCTTTTGGACCACCAAAAGTTGGTTTCTTCAAGAATCGACTAAGTGAGGAAACTACTATCTCACTTGTCCAATCTCAATCCACTTTGCACTGCTCAGCTTCAAACCTTTAAGCCCAATCCTGAAGTATTCCACCTGTCCACTGCACGTCATCCTCACCTTCCTGTCCAACACTGTGTCTTCCTGTAACTCATTAAGGTATTTAGATAGTAGGTCATCAACATAAGGTAATTGACTCTGCTCTTCAGGGTCCTCAATAATTGAAGGTTCAAACAACCTCAAACAGTTTGCATTTACGATTGAGTAGATGTGCATGTAAGCTGGTAAATCAAGGTGAAAAGCATTCTCACCAATCTTCTCAAGTATCCTGAAGGGTCCATACCTAATAGGTTTTAGTTTTTTACCTTCACCTTGCACTTTGTCCTTGCTAATATACAGCCAGACTTGGTCTCCAACTTGGAAACTATGCTCCATCCGATGCTTATCATGCCTAGCCTTGTACTTGGCCTGGCTCTTTTCCAGCTGTTCCTGTACTGCCTGATGGATCTCCTGGATCTATTCAATGAACCTAGTTGCCTTGTCCACATCACTGTGTCCATCAACCCTGGTATCTTTACCAAAGACAAAATCCAAGGGAGACCTTGGCATGAAACCAAAACAGGTCTCAAAAGGAGATCTCTGTGTAGAAGAGTGTTTGACTCTATTGTAAGCATGTTGCATATAGCACAAGTGCTCATCCCAAAGCTTAGGATGTTTGCTGCAATATCCTCTCAGTAGTTGGATCACTGTCCTATTAACTACTTCTGTCTGGCCATCTGTTTGTGGATGAAAAGCTATGCTTTTCTTTAATTTGGTGTCCATTAGTTCCCATAGACTTGACCAAAACTTCCCAACAAATCGGGTGTCTCGATCAGATATAATAGAAGTGGGTAACCCAAAATGAACCCATACATGTTCAAAGAACAATTTTGCAGTTTGTTCAGCTATAATCTATTTACTACAGGGTACTAAAATACACATTTTGCTAAACCTATCCACAACAACATATTAGATAGTCATGACCTTTCCTAGATTTAGGCAGTCCCCCAACAAAATCCATGGAAATGCTTTCCCAAGGGTGAGAAGGAACTGGCAAGGGAGTGTACAAGCCTAGTTTCCTGTTGCTGGGCTTGCTTTTAGCACACATAGCACACCCCTTTAGATATCTAGAAACTGTCTCACTCATTCTCGACTCGTAGCAGAACCTTTGCAGCTATGCAACTATTTTACTTACCCCAAAGTGATCTGATATCAGAGAAGTGTGGGCTTCCCTAATTATCTTTACTCTTTCAGTTTGTGGAACGCAGAGTTTCCCACAATGATATAAGAGTCGGTCCTTCACATGATAGTCCAATTCTTCCACTCTTTTGCCTTGACTCAAAGTTGCATACACATCTTTAAAGTCCATGTCTTGAGCATACTATTCTATGTAGCTTTCATGCAGCACAGAATTATGCTTAAGTATGGTAGATGCATTTATAATGGGTCCAGATAACATATCTGCAACCTTGTTATGTATGCCCTTTTTATATCTGATGACTAAATGGAACTGTTGTAGAAAACCCATCCATCTGTAATGTCTTGATTGTTGCAGCTTAGTTTGGGAGTGTAGATATTGAAGTGGTTGATGATCAGTGTGTATTACTATCTCTTTTTCCATTAAGTAATGTTTCCACTTTTTCACACTCTGAACTAATGCATACAATTCTTTATCACACGTAGGATAGTTAACCATTGCAGGATTAAAAGTCTCAAAATGATAACATATGGGTTTACCATGCTGTGTCAACACTACTCCCATGGCATAGTCACTGGAATCAGTTTGAATCTCGAATGGTCTTTGTAGATCTGGCAGTGCTAGTATAGGGGCTGTACTATTTTTTTCTTTCAAGGTGTCGAAGGCTTTCTGCTATTTGCTTCCCCACTGAAACACCTTGTTCAATCCTGTCAAAGCATGTAAGGGAGCTGCAATTGAGGAAAAAATTGAAATGAAATTCCTCCAATAGTGTGTTGCTCCTAAGAAGCTTCTCACTTCTGTAGCAGACTTGGGCTTAGGCCAGTTTATGATCACTGCCACTTTAGAGGGATCTATTTTCAATTCACCTCCCCCTACTATATGACCAAAATAATTTAGGGAGGTTTTGCCAAATTCACATTTAGAGAGTTTAACATAAATTTTTTCTCTTTTAAAAACATCTAATGTCTGCTTAACATGCTTTAAATGTTTTTCCCACGTTTTACTAAAAATCAGAATGTCATCCAGATACACAATAACAAAATCATCAAGAAAAGGTCTGAGTACATCATTCATTAATCTCATGAAAGTAGCAGGGGCATTGGTCAAGTCAAAAGGCATAACTAGCCATTCATACAATCCCTACTTTGTTTTGAAAGCAATCTTCCATGCATCTTGCTCTGCAACTCTGACCTGATGGTATCCACTGTGCAAATCCATCTTGGTGAAATAAACAACTTCCTTCAATTGATCTAAAAGATCATCTATGCGAGGAAGGGGATAGCGATTTTTGATTGTTATCTTATTCAGTGCTCGATAATCAATGGAAATTCTCCATGAGCCATCTTTCTTTCTCACCAAAACGATTGGTGACCCACATGGTGATGTGCTAGGCTTGATGAACCCTTTCTTGAGCAACTCCTACACCTGCTTCTTGATTTCAGCATTCTCTAAAGCAGACAACCTGTACATCCCAATGTTAGGCAAAGGAACATCTTGTTGCAAAATAATATCATATACTATTCCCTTTTTGGGTGGCAGAGTTTTAGGTTCTTGGAATAAGACATCATACTCTGAAATAATCCTTTCTATATTAGTTTGTTGATAAGCATTACAGCTTTCAAATATTTTGGTCTTATCAGGTGTCTTTTCCTTTACAACCATCAGTAAGAACTGTTTGCATGAATTTATCATTCTTTTCATCTGTCCTGAGTTTATGAGATTGTAATTATTCTTAAGCTTGTGAGCTCTTACAAAGTATTCGATTCCATCTTTGAAAAGTAGATACTTGTTCTCAGCTCTATAGAAAATAGCTTTTCTATCATACCAGTAAGGACTTCCTAAAACAATTCCACATATATCCAAAGGAATTACATCTAACTCAACCTCATCTACAAATGCCGACCCAAAAGAAAACTTGAGTTTGCACTGTGTAGTCACTTGTAGTTGTGCTTTATCCTTCAACCATCCTAATGGGTATGGTTTCTGATGGCCTGGGTGCAGGCGTCAAGGATAATCTCTCAAATCGGTTAGATATTTCCTTTATATTAGGGTCAATTTCTCTCCCTCCTTCTTGTCTCGTATCAGTCATCTATTTGACAACTTCACGGGTTTCCTCCGATCGCCACTATCTCTTTCATCAAACGCAATGGTCGCAATTGCTGTCGCGCCACTTATAACAACACTTAGTCCCTTCCAGATTGACGATGCGGTACTTGTGATGCAATGGTCGCAAATCGCTATTGCGAACTCAATAACAATAGTTGTTTCCTTCTGGATTGGCGATGTGATGTGTGCGATGCGATTGTCGCATAATTGCAATCGGCGAACTCCACGACACCTTCACTTGGTTTGTTCGGATCGGCAATGTGATGGTCGCATAATCGCAATTGGCGAACTCCACAACACCTTCACTTGGTTTGTTCGGATCGGCGATGCGATGTTGTTTCAGACTGATACGGCGTGAACCAATTTCAATAAAGTCCAATTAAGAAGATATCAGAAAATTCTATGTGTACAAAGAGTTACCACAAAACTCTGTTAACCAACTCAGAAGTCTACATGCACCGAAGATAAGGAAACCACGATTCAAGCAAATTCCTTCTAGCATCACTTTAGAACAAGAGATGAATTCATAATTTATAATCCGTAATAAAACAATTGAAATGACGCACAAATACACAGATAAATCAACAGAAGACCATTAACTTGGATAAACAGAGAGAAGAAAGTTTCAAGGAATAATGCTTTTGGCCTACGCTCCTCCCCCATGAGAGTCTTGTTACCTATTTATTTATAAATAATTGATAGGCCTTCTCAGACCTTATCTGTTACAAAAGCATGCTTTACATAGAATGATTTAAAGCATAAAGCTTTAGTATAGTTTATCTAACCGCGATATAATTAGCATGTTTTATTCTCAATCCTACTCTATCTTAACCTAGGAAAACATGGAAATAGTTGGCTAAAGGACCCCACTCCCTTGCCTGTAGATTTTTTTGGATTTTTGGAATATGTTTGAAGACTTTTTCCCTCTGAGTCACATGCTCCTACATCAGACTCCTGAGGAAAAAATTCTTCATGGGCTCCTGTCCATGAGCTCGTCTACAGATTTGCCCAGTTTCTGTAGGACGTCTTTTGTAACCCAAGTAGCTTCAGCGGTTGACTGTCCCTTCCATTTTACCAAACACTGGAAGTACTCTCGTCCCCTTATCTTCTTATGCACCTTCTTGTCCAGAATTCTTTCTGGCTGTAAATTCTTTGCTGTGGGTAACTGGTTTACCTAGTTAATCTCTGGAGTCTCCTGATCTTGTGCTGTATCATCTGCAGTTTCATTCTCATACTTGTACAAGTCTGCAACATTAAAAATTTGTGATAGTCCCACATCAGGTGGTAATTCAATCTCATAAGCATTTGCAGAGAATTTCCTCAGTATTTTGCACGGTCCAATTTTCTTGAATTTCAATTTATTATACTCCCTCTTTGGAAATCTCTCCTTTCTGAGATGTGCTAAAACCAAATCCCCAACTTCAAAGTTCACCTCTCTTCTCCTCATATCTGCTCTAGTTTTGTACTTGATGTTGCTATTTTGCAGCTGTTGCTTCACTTGTTCATGTATTGCCTGCATTTCTGAAGTAAAGTCTTCACCCTCTGCACTTCTCATTTCTTCTTTTCCCAAATTCCTTAATTCAGATATTCCTCTTGGGTGCATCCCATAAACAATATGGAATGGACTCTGTCCCGTGCTCCTGTTCGGTGAGTCGTTATATGCATACTCAACTTGTGCTAACACTTGATCCTATTGCTTTGGATGTTCTGCAGTAAGGCTCCTCAAAAGATTGCCTAAACTTCTGTTCACAACTTCAGTCTGTCCATCAGTTTGTGGATGATAGGCAGAACTGAAACTTAATTTAGTTCCCAGCTTCTTCCATAGTGTTCCCCAGAAATGTCCAATGAATTTTGAATCCCTGTCTGAGACAATGCTTTTGGGCAACCCATGTAATCTTACAATCTCTTTAAAAAACAAATTAGCAATGTGAGAAGCATCACTAGTTTTATAACATGGAATAAAGTGTGCCATTTTTGAAAATCTGTCCACTACAACAAAAATTAAATCATAACCTCTTCGAGTCTTTGGTAATCCCAACACAAAATCCATACTTACCATATCCCAAGGCCTATCTGGAATTGGTAATGGGATATACAAACCTGTGTTTTGGCTCCTTCCTTTTGCATATTGGCAGACTTTATAATTTCTTACGTACTTCTCTACTTCATATTTCATTTTCGGCCAGAAATAAAATCTGTTGAACTGTTCAAAAGTCTTCTCTACACCAAAATGTCCTGCAAGTCCTCCACTATGTTTCTCTCTGATTAAATTCTCTCTCATTGAATAGTTTGGTATGCACAACTGATTTTTCTTAAATAACAGTCCATCTTGTAGGAAATAATCCAACCACTTGCTCCTATATACCAAAAAAGGATTTTTACAAGCCTCAAATGCCTCTTTAAAATCTGAATCGGTCTCATATAATTCCTTAAGAAAATCAAAACCCAACACTTGGATTTGACTCTCTTGAAGCAATACATTTCTCCTACTTAAGGCATCTGCAACTTTGTTTGACTGCCCAGTTATATGCTTCAACACAAAATGGAAACCTTGAAGATATTCTACCCATTTAGCATGTTTCTGGCTGCTGCATTATAAATTGTAATGCATGGTTATCTGAATAAAGAATAAATTCTTTTGATATTAAATAATGCCTCCATTTCTTTAATGACTGCACAACTGCGTAGAACTCCTTACCATAAGAAGAATACTTCTTTTTTGAATCATTTAGCTTTTCACTAAAATAAGCTATTGGTCTATCTTCTTGGCTTAAAACTCCTCCAATTGGTTCTTTGCTGGCATCACACTTTACTTGAAAAGGTTTGTTAAAATAAGGAAGGACCAAAACAGGCTTTTCAATTATTTTCTTCTTTAACAGCTGAAAATTTTTCTCTGCTTCAGTAGTCCATTTAAATGGCTGTTTGTCCTTCTTTATGGTCTCAATAATAGGCATATTGATTTTACTAAAATTCTTAATGAATTATCTGTAAAAACTAGCAAGACCGTGAAAACTCCTTACCTGAAAAACACTCTTGGGTGAAGGCCACTCCATAATTGCCTTGATCTTCTTTGGATCCATCTTCAACCCTTCAACAGAAATAACAAATCCCAAGTACACCAGCTCCTCTTTCATGAATGAACACTTCTTCAGATTCAGCAATAATTTTTCTTGTTGTAGCTTCTGTAAGACATAATTTAAATGCCTCACGTGCTCCTCCTTGGACCTGCTATAGACTAATATATCGTCCAAATATACTATTACAAACTTACCAATGAACTCTTTAAGAACTTCATTCATGAGTCTCATGAATGTACTTGGTGCATTTGACAACCCAAAAGGCATTACTCTCCATTCATATAGTCCCCTCATTAGTCTTAAAAGTGGTTTTCCACTCATCCCCTTCTCTTATCCTTATCTGATGATACCCACTTTTAAGATCTAGTTTTGAAAAATATTTTTCTCCACTCAAGCAATCCATTAAATCTTCAATTCTAGGTAATGGAAATCTGTACCTGATTGTGATTTTATTGATGGCTCTCGAATCTGTACACATTCTCCAGCCTCCATCTTTCTTTGGGCTCAGTACTATTGGCACTGCGTAAGGACTCAAGCTTTCTCTGATCAGCCCCTTGTGAAGCAATTCTTGTACATGTTTTTTAACTTCTTCATTTTCTGTAGGAGTCATTCTATACGCTGCTTTGTTAGGTAGGCTTGCTCCAAGAATCAAATCTATATGATGACTGATTCTTCTAATGGGTGGTAATTCATTAGGCAAATCATCAACAATAATATCACAATATTTCTCCAACATTTCTTGAAGTTCAATGGGTAAATCAGAAACTTTAGTAGAGGTCATTATTACCTTGGGCTTGCAAATTACAGCAAAATTTACCTCATTTTCTTCAATCTGCTTCAAGTATTACTTTCCTCCAAGTACCAGAGTTTTTGGATCAGTCTTCTGTCCTGGTACATCTTCTTCTTGCAGAGGCAACAACGTATGATTGACACCATCTTTTACAAACTTGTAGGTGTTTCTTTTCCCATCATGTATGGCTCCTCGGTCATATTGCCAAGGTCTTCCAAGCAATATGTGACACACATCCATGGGCATCACATCACAAACAATTTTATCTTTATACTTGCCCACTTGAAATTCCACTTCGCACTGTTCATTTACTAACAGTTGATGTCCCTTTTGCAACCATGACACTTTGTAAGGTGTTGGATGCTTCATTGTCTTTAGCTTCAATTTCTCCACTACTTCTGTAGAGACTAAATTTATCAATGATCATTTGGAAACATTTCCCTTGAACTTTACACATTGTCCTGAATAAAGTCTTCCTTTGTGGTGGTTCGGCCACCTCCTTTGCTGGCTTAAGTAGGACTTTATTAACGACCCAAGATTCTCCTCTTTTTGGTATATTTTCTTCTTCTACTACTACTGCCACCGGTGCTTCTCCCTCAACTGGAGCAACAATTTTATTCCTCTGATTTGTTTCTACATTCTTTGGGCACTCAAAAGATCTGTGTCCCAGCTTGTTACATCTGTAACATCTTATTTCTCTGCCTCTTTCTCTGCCTCCTCTTCCTCTAGAAAAGCTCCCTTTGCCTCTTGCATCACCTCCTGTGGGTGCATGCTGGGTTGAGCTGCTGCTAGCTCCATCTTTAGGTGTTGTAGATCTTCTTCTACTACCTTTACTTCCCTTTCCTCTGAAAGTCCCTCTCCCTCTGGCAGACTGCTTCCTCATGAGTTTTTCTTCAGCTTTCAGTGCTATCTGATAAGCTTCCTCTACTATTTTTGGAGACAATAGACTTATCTCATATTGAATGTCCATCCTGAGGCCATTCATATATCTAGCCACCTTCTCATCTGTATCTTGGGCTTCTCCAACTTTTATGCTCACCTTATAGAACTCTTATGTGTATTCTTTTACTGTCAAAGATATCTGTCTAAGATTTAGCATTTGTATAAACAATGTTTGCTGATAATTACTTGGCAAAAACTTACCTCTTAACTTTGTTACCATCCTGCTCCAATTCTTGACTGGTTGCTTACCAATTCTCTTCCTTTCTGCCTGCACACCATCCCACCTAAGCGTTGCATGGCCTTTTAACTTGGTGACAACAAACTTCACTTTCTTCTCATCTTCCGTTTCTTCATAATCAAAGAATTTCTCCATGCCATTAGTCCAGTCTTTCAATTCTTCTGGATTTAGTCCTCGTTGGTATACCGATACCTCGGTCTTTGGCCTGGCTGTGGATCTCAACGCTGACTGAAAGAACCTCATCTCAGGAGTAATCTCTACAACTTCCTCCTCTGTAGCTTCAACCTCGGGTTCGCTAACATCTCCATCATCTAAGTTTCTGTCTGAAGTTAATGCATCCAATCTAGCTTGCATCTGTTGTACTGCTTCCATTATTTTAGCATTTGAAATAGGCCGTCCTCTTCCACCACGTCCTTGTCCTCTTCCAAATCTAAAAGCCATAGTGACTTTCCTTCTCCTGCTTCTGAGATTCAATCCAATGTCAGTTGGCGGCTCTGATACCACTGATGATGGCAAGGGTGCAGGCGTCAAGGATAATCTCTCAAATCAGTCAGATATTTCCTTTATATTAGGGTCAATTTCTCTCCCTCCTTCTCATCTCGTATCAGTCATCTATTTGACAGCTTCATGGGTTTCCTCCGATTGCCACTATCTCTTTCAGCAAACGCGATGGTCGCAATTGCTGTCGCGCCACTTATAACAACACTTAGTCCCTTCCAGATCAGCGATGCGGTACTTGCGATGCGATGGTGGCAAATCGCTATCGCGAACTCAATAACAATAGTTGTTTCCTTCTAGATTGGCGATGTGATGTGTGCGATGCGATGGTCGCATAATCGCAATCAGCAAACTCCACGACACCTTCACTTGGTTTGTTTGGATCAACGATGCGATGTTGTTTCAGACTGATACGACGTGAACCAATTTCAATAAAGTCTAATTAAGAAGATATCAAAAAATTCTATGTGTACAAAGAGTTATCACAGAACTCTGTTAACCAACTCAGAAGTCTACATGCACCGAAGATAAGGAAACCATGATTCAAGAAAATTCCTTCTAGCATCACTTTAGAACAAGAGATGAATTCATAATTTATAATCCGTAATAAAACAATTGAATTGACGCACGAATACACTGATAAATCAGCAGAAGACCATTAACTTGGATAAACAGAGAGAAGAAAGTTTCAAGGAATAATGCTTCCGGCTTGCGCTCCTCCCCCATGAGAGTCTCCTTACCTCTTTATTTATAAATAATTGATAGGCCTTCTCAGACCTTATCTGTTACAAAAGCATGCTTTACATAGAATGATTTAAACCGTAAAGCTTTAGTATAGTTTATCTAACAACGATAGAATTAGCATGTTTTATTTTCAATCCTACTCTATCTTAACCTAGGAAAACATGGAAATAGCTGGCTAAAGGACCCCACTCCCTTGCCTGTAGATTTTTTTGGATTTTTGGAATATGTTTGAAGACTTTTTCCTTTTGAGTCACATGCTCCTGCATCAGTGTCTTATGAGGTGTAGTTGCTAATCCCAATTTCTTTACAATTGCTTCAGAAATTAGATTTACTTGTGAGCCACTATCAAACAAAGTATCAATCTTTTGAGTTTTGGAAACAACTCGAATAT
>APFE031324359.1:21615-44107 GCA_000404065.3 Pinus taeda | reverse complement strand
GATAGACTCTCCCAATTTCAGGATTAGTTTCCACCAACTCTCCTTCTCCTAATTTGAGCTTTGATCTAGTGAGCATTCACAGCTAAACCAACACAAGCTTGTCTAACCTAACAACCCTTTGCTCTAATACCACTTGATTTGATAATCACCCTATGAGTGACACCAGTCAAAGATTTATTAAAAAAAAGGTATTACAGACTCATGTGCTGGTGTGTGTTCTGTGTTATTTAAGCAACGGATCGATCAGATTGCCAATACACAGACATTTAAATGGAAAGACAACAGAGAAATACAACAAGCAACTACAAAGACACAAACAATTTTAATGAGGAGTTCACCCTATTCTCCAGGGCTACCTCTCCGGTCCAGCTTTCAGTGATGGCCTTGTTTTATTGTGTCTTTAAGCAGAGAATTACAATGCAGGGACTCGATGTGAGTTCTCCTGAAGCAAGTTTTGCTTGGCAGGGTGGTTCTTGGATTCCCCAAGCCACTGGAGTACACAGTCTCTTCTTCCCATCAGCTCTGTGACTTTCTGGTCTACAGTGGTAAGAGCCCAACGTGATGCTCAGCTTGGACAGATCCATCTATGGGGTGGCTCAAATCTCTCAAGCTTGGTGGTGCTTGATGCTGCCCCTGGTCAGCTCGACCCTCTGACTCTTCCTGCTTTTCTCTTACTTTACTGCCTTCTTCTCTGTGTATTCTGTCCTCCTCTCGGGATTTTGGTCTTTTTCCTTTGTCTCTCGGACTTCACTCCGACTTGATTGTGTCTTCTGTCTCTATTCATGGCTTTTAGCCATTCGTTTCCATGCCTGTTCAGTTCCTCTTCCGCCTCTTTCGATTCACCTTCTACAGTTGCGCTTGGAGTTCCCTGTTCGGCGTCAGCATGAACACTCAAGGAGTGGCCACGTGTCCTCATCTGAACAGTGCCAACCTGCTCGTTGGTTCATTTCTTCAGTTACATCGTGGATACGTTCTTCCTCCACCGTGGCAGTCAAATGGATTCCAAATCCCTTTTGAACGCGACTTAATTCCCTGTCAATTCCGCTTCCTCCATTGGACGCAATCTCAGCCATCCGATCTGGGCTCCTCCAGATCCAACGTCATACATACATCCCACGCGGTTGACTTGCTTGACCAATAATGCATGATCAACGACGATTTTCTCTCACCTCCGCTGCCACGCGTCGATCGTTGAGTGGGATCGCTCCGCTTCCTCCAAAACCGTTTACCATTTGAGGGCGCCCCGATCAATATCGCCAGTTTCCAGAGTGTGGGTCTCGCCTTGTACGATTAGCGCTTTTCGTTTCTTCGCCCGCGGTTCTTCGGCTCCCAACACGACCGAGTGCTTAAGGCTCCTCCATTTTGGCCCTGTTCGCCCAGCGATGCGCGATTATCAAAAATCACCTCCTTTTCCCGTTCCGGGGCTCCCAGGGGCTACTTTGACCTCCTGCGCAATGTCCATGGGCCTCAGTCAGTGCGCTTTGACCGAGGCCCTCATCGTTCCACGCTGGTTGCCATTGCCACTGGTTCAGGGTGTTTTTGATCGCTGTTTTGGAATTTTAGAGATTCGTCCTGACCTGATACAGTCATGGTTCTTTGCTAGTCTTTAATGGATCCAATTCGGATCATCAGTAGTAATTCATGTACAAGATATGAGACAACAAAAATAGAGAAAGAAACACTGAGGGAGATTTAGCAATAAATTTCTCACTCTCCACAACGATTCTTTGACCCCGAAATAGACCCTCTACCCTTATGTTGGTCTCATTACGTCATCCTCTATGTAGTGACTACACTGTGCCCTGATGATATGCGTACTCTCTCATGCTGGCCCTTTCAGAATTTATCTTGCACTCTCAAACTACTGTTGATGCCCTCTCTATCACCTGCAACTCACCCTCTGGCTCTATCTTCTCTTGCTGAACTTTAGTCGCTAAGAAAATTTATTTGCATGGGCAACTAAGTATCTGCACTGGTGTATCTTCTCCAAGCCCCATCGAGTTTCTTCTTATAATCTCTTGTTGAGACATCAATGACCAAGATTAAAACACAACCGATGGCTAATATTAACTAGAACTCAATCCATGTATTCTTCTAGAAGATTCTCACCATGACTTAATTAATACCCTTTAATTAATCAATTTTCCTAAGTTTAAACTTAAGCACCATTAAAAAAAGATTAATTGTTTTAATTAAGTTGTCTCTAGGTGGAATTTCCAAAACCGATTTTTGGATTTTGAAGAATGCATGTATTCTAGCCTCTCCACCAAATTTTGTGTCTAGAACACATTCAATGCTACAAATAGATAACACTCTCTCTTAGCGAGGAATGTGTTCTAGCATTGCAACCCACTGAAGCACCACCTCTTGTCACACTGTTGATGTCTGGTTGCTCTACCCATCAACTACTGCACAACTCTGATATGCGCTGCATCTGTGTTGCTACTGACTCTGTTGTACTACATATGCACTACAACTCCCTCTCATATGTTGTTGCTGCAACTAAGAATCCATTTGTTTCTGCTACTGAAACAAGTTCTCCACGATACCCACGTTGAACATAATCTCTGATGAAATGAAATCTGATATGAATGTGCTTTGATCTATCATGAAATACTAGATTCTCATAGAGTTTTATACAACTTTGATTATCACAATGAACATTGGTCGCTCCCATTTTCTTCCTGAATAAACTCACTAGTAGTTTCCTAATCCATATGGCTTTGCACGTAGCCATGTTGGCTGCCATATATTCTTCTTTTGCTGAGGTTAGTGCTACTGAATTCTGCTTCCCGTTGCACCAAGAGATCATCCCTGATCCAACGCTGAAGCAGTACCCAAAGTTACTTTTCCTATCCACTGAACAACCTACCTTATCTGCATTTGTGAATCTGCCCAATTTGATGTCATCCCCTCTAGTATATTTCAATCTGAGCCTGACTGTTCCATGCACATACTTGAGAATGTGCCTAGCTGCTACCCAATGCACCCTTTTCGGTTCCACCATGAACTGGCTAAGGGTATTGACAACGAAGCAAATGTTTGGCCTAGTGTTGACCAGATACATGAGTGACCCAATTCGCTGTCTGTATAAGGTGGGATCGACTTCCTTGTCCCCTGATGCATCTTATTTTTTATAGCTGGTCATCATTGGTGTTACCATGGGTCTGCAATCTTGTATTTCGAATCTCTTCATAATTTTTGTTTCATATCTCCCTTGCCCAAGGAAGATCTCCCCATTCTTCTGCCATACTTCCAACCCTAGAAAATAGTGCATCCACCACATATCCTTCATGTCGAATTCTGCTGCAAGGTTCATTTTGCAGTCCTTTATGAACCCCGATGATCCTATCAAAAACAAATCATCTACACATAAAACCAGAATGAGAGGCTCGTTCTCCACCATCATATAACAGAGATTGGGATCTGCATCACTCTTGATGAATCCCAACTGCTGCAAGTAACTGTCAATTCGATCGTACCACGCCCTGGGTGCTTGCTTGAGCCGATATAGAACTTTCTTCAATCTGCATACATGAGTGTGCTTCTCATGAGTTTTGAAGCCTTTAGGATGCTCTATGTACACCTCTTCTTCTATCACCCCGTTCAAGAATGTTGTCTTAACGTCCATCTGATGAATTTCCCATCCCATCTGCTCTGATAGGGATATGACAGATTTGATAGAGGTATATCTAGAAACTGGGGCGAATGTCTCCTCATAGTCTATTCCTTCCTTCTGTGCATATCCCTTTGCCACGAATCTAGCCTTGTACTTATGCACATTTCCATCTGCAACGTACTTGATCTTGTAGATCCATCTGGATCTTACAATTGATCTATCTTTTGGACGAGGCACTACCTCCCAAACACCATTTTTCATGATATAGATATATTCTTGTACCATGGCATCCACCCACACTTGATGTTATGCAACTTCTTGAAAACTAGAAGGTTCTACAACCTAAGCTACCAAGGCTTGATATCTCTCAGGCTGCCTGCATTGTCTCTTGTCTGTCATGGGAGTTTCGACAAACTCATCTGCATCTCTTAAGGTTTAGTGCACTTCCTTACTGGCTCTACTATTGGTGGTGGGAGGTTCAGTCAATTCCTCCTCCTGTTCCTACTGCTCCATCTGCTGAGAACTTGCTGGATCTACTACTCCTAAGGAGATGCTGGTACTCGTCACTTTACTCGATCCTTGTGACCATTCTCCTGCTTGTCCAACTTGTTGTACCTGCTACTGGACTAATGAAACTTCTGTAGGCATATCTCGAGATTTTCTGAAAGCTCTATCTTTAAATGAACTTTGCATCTTGCCTTATTGCAATCTTCCTACTGCTAGGAATGTAGATCCGGTATGTCTTTGAGGTCTCGCTATATCCTGCAAGGAACCCCTTCTATGCAGTCTGATCTAACTTACTTCATTTTTCATTTGGGATGTGATAGTAAGCCACGCTCCCAAAGATCCTCAAATGAATTATTTCAGGCTTCTTCCTTATGAAGACTCCTTCTGGTGTTTTCTTCCCCAATACTCTATGATGTGTTCTATTTTGAATGTACACCATTGTTTTACATGCCTCATCCCATAGAAATCTAGGAAAATTTTGGTCATATAACATAGCCTTTGCAGCCCAAACTATTGTTCTGTTCTTCTACTCCATTCTGCTAAGGGTTGTATGGAGTTGTCCATTCTCTTTTGATGCCCTCCTGCACACAATAACCTGTGAAGTATTTATCAGTGTATTCTCCATCGTTATCTAAACGCAACACCATGATCTTTTTCCATGTTGCGTTCTCTACAAGTGCCTTGAACTCTATGAACCAATCAAAGACCTCATCTTTGGTCTTTAGAAAATAGATCCAGGTCTTCCTGAATTGGTCATGAATAAAAGTGACGAAATATTTACTTCCACTAAGAGCTTTGGTGGACATAGGGCTACAAATATTTGAGTGTGTCAATCCCAACACACCTTTTTCTCTGCTATCACTTCTGGGAAATGCAGCCTTAGCGTACTTCCCAAAAATAACCTCTACAAATGTCGTTGTGCTCAGTACTGAGAACTAGAACATTTGTTATAGTTTCTCTGAGCATCCTAAGTGCACCATGGTGTAAATGTCCCATCCTCTTGTGCCATAGTTCATTTAACTCCTTCCTAATGTTATTGTCATTGCCTATCAGTGCCATTAGACAATCAATCCGCAACTTGTACAACCTGTTGCTTCTAGCTCCAATTTGTGTCACCTTCTTCCAACGAGATTATTTGACATACACTTTCTTCCCCACGAGGTGTACATCTACCCCTTGTCTTGCAACTGGAACACTGAAATTAGGTTCATACCCAATCCTGGCAGATGCAATACATTAGTAGCATTGGTGCTGGTTCCTATTTCAGTCTGAAACTTTATGGTGCCTCTCCCTATAGGAGTACATTTATGTATGTTCCACATAGTGACCTGGAGGCCCATCTACTCCTCCCGATAGCTAGAGAAATATTCTCTAACTCCCGTCGTATGAGCTGAAGCTCCACAATCAATATGCCAGACACCAGATGATGCTGAACCTGACAAGCATGCAAATTCATATTCCATTCTGGAAGCCAATTATGGGGCTTCATGGTTGCTGATTCTATCCATAACTTTTCTGTGCTATTTCTCCTTTCCTTCTCAACACTGATTTTGCTGCTACAGAATGTTGCGTCCTAGATAGAAATATTCCATGCAAATGAATTATTGTTGCTCCCTCTGCCTTTGACAATTTTCGATTTGGAGATGTTACTTTCTCTGTTGACTCCCTTAGAGAAGTAAAATTCTCCATATAAATTGACTTTCTGGCTAAGTGGACCGTGCAACCCTTGGGGTTTCGAGCAGCTCTTGAGGCAGTGCTTCGAAGCTCCCTTTTCTTACCTGTAGCTGAGATTTCCCTGCCTCTATGTGAGATCTGATACCATGTGAAAATTCCGAAGTTTGGAATTATACTGTAGCAACTGATAATATCTCTTCTATTTGTTATATAAATTAAATAAATTATTTGTAGTTTCTTACGACAAATATCGAAACAAATACACTAGAGCCTTCACAATTTAAAAACTACAAAAAAACAAATTCAAGGAAAAGTTATAGAAATTCTAGCACACATATAAGCACATTAATACAATTATTTTTGGACAATCGTCCACGGAAAAACTCAATGTGAGAAAATCGGTGCAGCAGATGAGGGTTTCTTTATTAATATTCAACAATAATTCATGTACAAGATATTTGACAACAAAAATAGACAAAGAAACACTGGGAGAAATTTAGCAATAAATTTCTCACTCTCCATATCGATTCTCTGAACCTGAAACAGACCCTTTTCCCTTACGCTGGTCTCACTGTGTCATCCTCTGCACAATGACTGCGTAGCGCCTCGAAGATATGCATCCTCTCTCACACTGGCCCTTCTAGAATTTATCCTGCACTCTTGGACTACTGTTGATGCCCTCTCTCTCTCACCTGCAACTCACCCTCTGGCTTTATCTTCTCTTGCTGAACTTCAGCCACTTAGAAAATCAATTTTCCTGGGCAACTGAGTATTTTCACTGGTGTATCTTCTCCAAAACCCATTGAGTTTCTTCTTATAATCTCTCGTTGAGACATCAATGGCCAAGATTAAAACATAATCGATGGCTAAGATTAACTAGAAATCGATCCATGTCTTCTTCCAGAAGATTCTCACAATGACTTAATTAATGCCCTTTAATTAATCAATTTTCCTAAGTTTATAATTAGGCACCATAAAAAATATTAATTATTTTAATTAAGTCATCTCTAGGTGGAATTTCCAAAAATGATTTCTAGGTTTTGAAGAATACATGTATTCTAGCCTTTCCACCAAATTTCGTGGCTAGAACACATACGATGCTACAAAAAACTAACAAATGTGGCACATGAATGTAATTCACAATTTAATGTCGATGAATATAAATTGATGTTGCCAAATAAGAACTGTAAATTTCAGTCGGAAACTAGATTGGATATTGAAATTGAAAGATTAAAGAAACTGATGGAAAAAGCACATAAACCAAGATATTGAAAGAAGAGGCAGAAATACAACAACATGATACATTTGAATGCTCAAGTCTACATTAACGAAGAGCGAGGAGAACTACAACATAAAGTTTGGAAGATGAGAAAAGACAACCACAGAACATAACCAACATAAAAAAATACATGATCAACGACATACTAAAATATGGCATCTAGGAGGAATTTTAATGAGTTTATGAAGAAATATAGTTGGGAGACTATGATTTTATTTTACATGGGGAGTCTTATGCAAGAGAATCTAACCTAGGGTATCATGTTTACTAAAGGAGCTAGGATTTAATTATTTATTGTATTTTTCCTATAGTTTTAAGAGAAAATAAGAATTATTATAATTAGGAGAAAGTTCGAGAGTATTTTGGAAGAGTTGAGAGATTTGAGGATCAGTTAGATCTCATCTAGAGATAAGGGATTAGGTGAGAGTTTTTATGGATCATGAGAGATATTGGGGGAGTTTGTTTAGGATTTAGAACCTACTTTGGGTTTAGATCCATTGTATAAATCTAGTTGAGCCCATGATGCATGTAAGGGAAGGAGAGTGAGTAATGAGTGGCCAATGATTAGGCCAAGAGTTCTCTTGTAAATATTTTATGTATTAATTAATTATTCATCAATTGTGAAGTCTATTTATGTGTATATTTTTTAGTGTTTTGTATGTGTTTTATTATGGCAGGCCTCCTAGCCTGTGCCATCAGCCTCAAGACTCAGAATTTATGTTAATAGTCTAGTTTCCCTTCGAGCAAACTATTAGTAGAAACTTTTTTTCTATGTAATCCTCATTTGACATAATGAAAGGTGCCTAACTTCAAATAAAATTTCAAATACAAATATGATAAATAAAATTCATAACAATAGAAACATAAACTCTTTCCTTCAATTAAATAACTGATTTATAAAATAAAAAATAAAAATATCTAATAATTAAAATTTATTCAAGAAAGTATGCTAAGAATATTAATAGATTTCATTCATGAGATAAATATAAATCGCACTTTAGCAAGATTTTTCTAGTTGAAATGAGTTCAAGGCTATTAAAAATCAAAGCAAAAAA
Source organism: Pinus taeda (assembly GCA_000404065.3). NCBI lineage: Eukaryota > Viridiplantae > Streptophyta > Pinopsida > Pinales > Pinaceae > Pinus > Pinus taeda. Next base: position 35,973 of record APFE031324359.1, on the reverse strand, counting down.
TCTAGTGCAGAAAAAACATTTTTTAACAAAAGTAAGAGCTTTGTAAAAAATTATTCTTCGCTCAAATAAAATATTATTGACATCTTAGTTGCATATGTCGAAATGCCAAGTTAAATCATTCATGCATTAGATTTTTTTTTTTTTTGACAAAAGTGACGAAACATCACGATAACTTAGATTTAAGCAAATAGAGGTATGAAACCAATTTAAGTAAGTTTGTATGAGCGTTTAAAGAATAATCATAAATCAAATAGAATTAAGTGGCATAATCATTATGCATGCGAGAGAAATAAGACAAAACAACTAGCTTTCATGATGTAACAAGTTTGTTACTAAAATCATGATCATTAAGCTACACATATTTAATGGTTCTTCACTTTCATTCAAATTTTACATAAAATTGCACTAATCATATTTTCAAGGTTTCATTCCAAGGAATCAAGTCATCACTCCATGAACCAAAATCGATCATAAAGCACTTCAAAACATAAAGAGAATGAAAATATTGAAAAATAAAATACCATAGAACCACCCCTTCAAATTTAGATGTGTAAGATCAAGTGACATGTAAGAGTAATTTCAAAATTTAATGGAGTCCCCTTTATTTTCACTAAAAATTAAGGAGATTTGTAGATATCTCAACAACATTCTAAGTTTTTATTCCTCCAATTGTTGTTATATACTTGCTATTTCATCATCTATCTGGTGGAATTGGATACTATGGTTAACTACCCGTTTCGTTGCATAAGTTAAGCCTGTAACTATCCATTTCGTTGCATAAGTTAAGCCTGATATAATTTGGTTGTGATGAATTTGGAGCTAGAAAACCTAAGTTTACAACTATTCTATCTCCTCCTCCTATTCTGATCCAGGTGGATACTGGTGGCCACACGCTTATTCCATTTGGACCCCACCATTGTTTCTTTTCAGTTTCCTTAATTGTAGTATAACTTACTATTTTTGGCAAATTTTTCGAGTCCTAAACTTCTAGCACCATTTTGACGGCCTAAAAGATGTTTTTATGGGAAAACGAAGATATCGGAAAATTGTAAGATTGGTTAACTTTTATGCTTTCGGCCTCCTATTGGACATATTTGAACAAGGTATTATGATAATCAAATGAGATCGCATGCCAAAGTTACAACCTCGAGAAGTTGACGTTCCAACTAACCCCAACGGGGCCCACACACTTTTGGTGCTTCATGTCCTACGGTTAGGTTTTTGGATGTTTAGGGTTTCCCATTGTTTCTTAATGATAAAAATTCCACCGAGCCTCATGGTAACACAATTCAAAAGGGATGTAGCTACCACATCTCTTCTCAGAGATAAGCTACCATCGCCTGAGCTAGTTTATTTACTTTCTGCATGTAAACAATTTTCAATACCTTTTTATTAGTGAATTGAAGTTTTGTTTTCACTATATCTTTGTGTTTTTGTTTATATCTATATTTCATTTCGTTCCTTCATAAATCTAGATTAGTGTTATGAGAGTGGTCTGTTATTTCTCTGTTTTTATGTGCATGTCCCCAACAAGGTTGGGGTATAAGGAGTTAGGGATCGAATTGGTTGAACCTTTGCAAGACTAGCCTTGCTGACCCCGACGACCTCCCATGGTGGAGGAAAAGAAAGATGAGGGAGTAGGATATACTTTCAAAATACTACTTGAATAAGTCCTCTGGCGACAAAGGGAGGCGATGATGGAAAATTTTTCCTAGATCCTTCGACGGATGCCCACCAACGATGCATCTTCATCCAACAGTCACTTCGGAGGCGTCGACCCCTTAAGGGTACAAGTGAACTTCAATATCCCTATATTCGAAGGTAAAATAGATGCGGAAGTTGTAGATAAATGGTTGAATCTGTTGGAAGGGTATTTTCAATCCATATCTTCTCTGATAGGGAGAAGATTACTTTTGCACTGCTCAAGGCTACCCCCATGTCAAGGAATGGTGGGAAACTTACTGTGACAAAAGCGCTGAGGAACCTTCTCTTTTTACAGCTGCCCCCTCTTGGAAATATTTCTGAGATGTTGTTAAGGAATAATATTACCTCGTGGGGAGCTATGAGGACAAGTAGATACAGTGGACAACACTACGACAAAAAAAGGACCAAGATGTGCATGAGCTCACAAATGTTTTTCATACTATATGCACAAAGTTGGTTATCAAAGAATCTTAACGACATTTGGTTCTCAAGTACCATGGTTGTCTGCATAAATACATTTAGGAAGAAATGGAGTTCTTGGACTTCTCCTTGCTTGGTGCAACATACCGATATGCTCCCAAGATTGATTTTTTTTTTTAAACGAAAGAGGCACGACTTTAGATTTGTGAATTAGAAGTAGGGCAAGAGCGCCCCCAAATCACTGAACAAAGGACAAAGCCAAGGCAGGGTTACCTAGGACAACCCGTCAAACCCGCAACCAAAGAACACATCCAAAAGATAAAGAAGGACAAAGGAAAGTGGTGTGAGTTCAGTGAGAGCCCCACTCACAACACAAGTGAGTATCGAGCCAAGCAGTCATTAGTGGCCGAAGTGAAGGCTTCAAAGTCAAATGCATGTTTCGACTCTAAGTCATAACCCGACAAGGGGAATGACATGCAGAGCCCAGTGTCATTGTTGCCACCACAAAGATCTAGAAGGTTGAGCTTGAAGATCCATAGGAGGAGGAGAGTCTCTTCCACTAGAAGATGTGGGTGAAGGGGTCTCCGCTACTGTTCATTGTCAATAGTGGGAGTTGTTGGCACTCCTCAGTGTCACAATGCTGAGAAAGGAGACCGACAAAGGTAACCTCAAACCAACTTTGGATTTAGTAGCTAGCCCTACCAAATTAGAGAGGGATCTCTCTATGATCTCACAACAAATGAGTGAATAGAGAGGAATATAGATCTTAGGCTAGATATTCAAAGTTTAGTAGGGTTTGATATTAGGGTTTGCTCGACCAGGGACAATAGGTCTAGGAAACCTAGTCAGGGTTTCAAAATATCATTTGCAAAATATAATGGGGCAAGGTAGGTATGTTCAGTGACATATTGGAGATGTCATGGTGGTGTAGGGTTGAAAAATTGAAGGATAAAAATGATCATATGAGTTATGAATTCATTTATCAGAGGAAATTAAACATAAACATGAAAATCTCATCAAAACAGAGCATAAACATATGAATTCTGCTTGAAGAATACTGAGATGATCACATGAAAGCATTAAAATGGAAGTAAGGAGGAATAAAATTCATAATGATGATAAAAAAAAGAAGAAATGCTGTCACAAAATCATACCACACGAATCCCAAGATAAGCGCTGAAAACTGCTTGTATTACTCCTCCAAAAGTGATGGCGTACACTAGCTTCAAAGCCTTTGACTCACAAGAATCCAACCCTCTCTATGACTTAGATCAGGCTACATATAGACCAAAACCCACATTCCCCCTCTTAGGGGTCAAATCCATCAACCTAGGAATTGATTACATCAATCTCTCTAACCAAACCTAAAACTAGGGAAGTTAGAAACTAATTCCCTGTTTAGACTCAGTTGATTCACTTTGACTTTACAAGAATTAATGAGCATGAATCTACATCAATTTGACCTTTACCAGCTCCATTACAATTAATTACATCATGTGAAAACCCAAGAAGACAAAATACATCATGAAACGTTGACCTCGACTAATTAAACTCGAAAATTTGCTTTCTTCCAATGAAGCACAATGAAAAGCTAGGGGTCAAAGATGAACTGATATCTTCTTAACCATAACACTGTTTACAAAACCGGGAGAGGTGAGATCCTGAAGACAGGTGAAGGTATGCAAATTTGTCTAATGATTAGCAGATATTGAATGAGTGAAATTTTAGAGAAGGATTACAATAGTTAAACTGTAAGAAGGATGTTTGCAAGTTCTTGAAGTAACAGAGTTTGAAGATACAACTGAAGGCTAGTGAAAAGAACAGTCCATTCAAAGTGCAGGTGAATGGGGAGACAAGATCAAATAGAGATCTTGAAGGCAATTCCACAAAGGATGTGGGTAGAATTGCTAAGAGATAAAGGAAGCTAGTAAGAGTTTCTAAGTGAAAGCAGAATGTGGCAGAACCTTGAGGAATTCCAACAGAGATTGGATAAAGAGGACAATTGTGTTTTTAGAAAGTGCAGATGAGTTGAAGCCCAGAAGGAGCAAAGAGAAGTGCTCAAAGGAGGCTCTAGAGATAGAGAACCAAGTGCTTGCCAAAAGACCAAGTACAAAGGAGAGCTTGGTGAGGTAAGTGGCAACAGGGAGGACTTGCTGTTGTAGACGCTTTAGTGAAACTCATAGTGAAGTGAGTGAGGAACTCATAGAGATGGAGAGGATGATGACTAGTGACAGTCATAACAGAGGTTCTGAAAGTGATCATAGAAAAGGAAAAAAGGAGGAGGATGCCAAGGCAAATGGAATGAGAATGAGTGATGAAGAATATGATAGAGAAATGGTTGAGATAGTAGTTTAGCTTGAAGTATTAATGGAGATGTTGCAGAGAAATGAAAAGAACCATAAATATGGTTATGTCATGAGAAAGAAAGTGAAGTGAAAGAGGCTACAAGAGAAGAGGAATCAGCAGGTGAATATGCAGTTAATAAAGGAGTTGAGGGAACTTGAAAAATTTTTAGATGCCAAATTGGAAACAAAGAAGTTCGTAGGAGTTGAGCTACAACAAAAGGGAGATGCTGAAGAAGATGTTGAAGTTTTTATATGGGAACTAGAATGTGCACCATTACTTTTTGAAAGTGATGAAGAGCTAGAGGAGTTGGATCATATGAATGGTTCAGAGTAGCGAGAAGACTTGATGGATGAAGCATCAAATGAGACCGTAAGGTCTTGTGATTTTAAAACTGATAGTTTGTGTATGATTACAGGTTTGGAAGAAAATAGGCAGTCTTTTAAAGCTGTCAAAAACATGAAAGAATACCTTCCAGAAAATGAAAGTTTTGAAATAGAATATGACAAGGAGACTGGAAAAGAAACAGTTCGCTACAGTGAACAAGTGCAGAGAGGCATCATTAAAATAGATGGTGTTGGAACAAGACTTGTTGACAGTCTCAAGAGTTCTTTGAGTTTGAATCCGCATACTGATGTGCTGACCTAAAAGTTAAAGGGGAGATCAGAGCAACCTACTGAAAGGTTGCTAGAAGAGGAAGAAGAGGTACAAAGGTCTTATATTTTTGATTTTGATGATTGTCTTATGAGTGCAGATTTTGTTGCAGAAACTAGAACACATTTGGCATAGGTGGACAACCAAATGAAAGAAGAAGAGGAAGAACATCTACTGAAGGATGTTAAGAAAGATTTAGCAGAGGAAGAAGGACCATGTGATGATGGGTCAATAGAAAATGAAGAAATGGGAGATTGTGTAAAATTTCCAAAGTTTACTCCAAGTAAAATCATTGAATTTAATAGAGAATTAGATTTTCAAAGGAGGAAGTTGGAGGAGAAGAGGATAAATGTTCATGATAAATCACTGATAAAGGATGACAAAGAAGTTGTCATAAATGAAAGACAAGAAGAAGTTGACAGGTACATAAAACAGAAGCAGAAAATTGTCTTGAATGATAATGTGGTAGCAACTAAAAAGGTACAAGACAATGGTGAACAAGAGGGTAAGATGTAAGGGCGATAGCAAGAATGAGGGTTCAACAATCAAGAGTTGAAGACAATCAACAGACAAAGGATATACTGGACAGAGAGATTGAACTGATAAGAAGGTTAATGATGGAAGTGTCTCAGAAGAAGGCAACCACAAGAAAGGAAAGGAGTGACAACAAGAGGAAGACAACAATAGATTATGAAAGCAGGCAAGTGGAGCATTACAACATAAGGTATGGAGACCTGGAGAATAACAGCAGACAACAACAACAATAGAACAATTGACAAGCAAAGACAGATTACAAAATAAAGTCTGGGATCCAGGAGGAATCAATTATCCAAACTTATGACCAGGTGGTCATAAATTTTCTTACATGGGGAGTCTGATGCAGGAGCATTTAGCTCAACATTATCATTGTATTTTAGTAGACATAGGGGGTCTCGTGTTTACAGGAAGTTGGTTTCCTAAGTATTGAATTAATGTAATTATTAAGAGTTTTGAGTGATTTTAATGAGAGAAGCTAGAATAGGATTTAATTGAATATTGTGAGACATATTTGTAAATATTCTTGAATATAGGAGAATATGAGAGATTTAGGATAGTTGAGAGATTGAGGGATTTGAGAATTAATTGTAAAACTCGATTAGGAGTTAGTTCATGATTTTGTGGATTGGAGAGGATCCTTAGGGATAAGGAAGAGATTTTAGGATTTTGTTGAGAAGCTTATGGATCTAAACCAGGAATTGGTTTTAGAATCCTTTTGTATAAATGTAAGCCTAAAAGGCATAGACAGGGATGAGAGAGGTTGGATAGGTTAGCCAGTTAGAGCGTGATTGTAAGCATACGGGTAGGTTGTAAATAGAGGCCATTGTAATTAGAAGATCAGCCCAAAGAGAGACAGAGAGTCTTAATATGTAATCATTTGTTTGTACATTTATATACAGAGAATTTGATTATGAACTGCATGGTGTGTATTGGTTAATAGACTGTTAAAGTTGTGTATGAATGAGAGTATTCTATATAACATATGTGTGCAAGCAGAGTCCAGGCAAATATGCAGAGGAGAAGAATAATACAGAGGAACGTAATGGATCGTTGAATCCATTCGAAGAATCAAAGTAATGTTGTGGAGTGATCGTGATTAAAGGACTCACAGAATTAAGCTCAGGAGGAATTGCGCAGCAGAACTGCGAAGGACGGGAACCATTGAAATAACCGAAACCACAGTGAACCATTGAATGAATGGCGTAAAACCCAAGTGAAGAGAAGAGTGGAGAAGTGAAGCATTAACGCATAGTAGTCGTTGGATCTCACATATCAATGGCCAGGATTAAGTCGTAGTAAATGGAGGAAGTAATATCACATCACAACATATCGTAGGAGTAATGAACCCCAGCCTTAAGCGAGTTGCGATTGCAAAATGCGTTCTTATTGTTAATCGTTGGATCGGGTGCTCAGATCAACGGTGGAGGACGGCTGTTGAATCTCGCATCGCAATATTCCAAAGGGAGGATTTAACCTTGGGCCATAAGTCTTGCAGCATGTGAAATGCGATGGCCGATTGCGATTTCCGATGCGATCGAAGATTTGATCGCATCGCAAATATTCCATGGTAATGTACCGGGCCCTAAGAAATTGCGATATGCGACATTGCGATGAGCTGTATTGATTGGGCGAGAGGATTTGCTACATTCAATATAGAGCGAACCCGATAAGGTATGAATGCGGTTTATATTATATTGAAGTCCGGTTGTGTTACCGTATCCCGGATGTAAAAGGAGAAGTCTTATGAGTCCCGTGAAACCCCGAGAGTGCGATTGCGATAAGGCAACATCGGATAATGTGTAGAGACGAGGAAATAAGCGGAAAAAGATATGGTTATGTGTGTTTTGCGTGATTTCTATTATAAAATATTCATAATAGAAATGATGTGTCGATAGATGGTTTTATGTGGAAAGTCCAAATATAACTAATGGATAAAGAGTGGGTAAGGTTATATATTTGTGGGCATTAAGATTTAACGAATGATTCATTAAATTTATATGCAAAGGTTATGAGGGTTAAACAAAGTCCCGATTGAAAGGGTTGATTAAGGGTTGATTTATGGTTAGTTTGATAAATCATTCCATCGAGTTTTAATAAAAGGGGCCTTAACCATTATCTAATGAAGTTTTGACTCAGTTGAGAGTCATAAATTCCTAGGGAAAGACAGATATATGCAATTGACATGCATACTGTGGGTAAAAGCAGGGTTTTCCTGCGTCAAAGTGGTATCAGAGCAGAAGAAGATTCTGTATGCAAAAGAAAGGACAAAGTATTGTTGATAGTTGGTAATTTCGACCAAGGTAAAGCTGGGAGATTGGTAAGAGGAATACTAATCTTGTAATTTCTGCATTTTGATAGAATGTTCAGATTTTGAGAAAAGTAGAGCAAGTGATTTATGGCCAATGAATCTGTATAATTGGAATTGTGAAATGTTTGAAATTGAAATTGGAGAAGAACAATTAAGTTCTTAGAGGTAGGTGAGTAAAGAATTAAGAAGATATTGCAGAAACATAAAGAATCCACAACGATGTTTTGAAGAATGGAGATTCACTCGAATGTGAAGAGTGGACGGAGCTTGTGAAATCATGCAGGTATTGTTTTAACTCTGAGTTGAGTTTTGCTGGATAAAGAAATAGATTGAAGATTGATAGTTGCAACTAATGAAGTATTTCAACAAAAGAAGATCAAGCCTTAAGAAGCAGTAATGAAGGAAACTGGTAAGGATTTCTGAGTGGAAGAAAACTCAATGAAGGAGAAATTGTTGCTGATAGTTAAACTTTGCCAAGATAAAGCTGGAAGATTGAAAGAAAGAACCAGATTCTAAATCTAATTGACAGTAGCTAAATGTTGAAAGTTTGCATAGTGGAAGCATGAAGATCTGCTGAAACAAATTTGCAGGAGTGGTGAGATCCTGAAGACAGGAGAAGGTATGCAAATTTGTCTAATGATTAGTATATATTGAATGAGTGAAATTTTAGAGCAGGATTACAGCAGTTAAACTATAAGAGGGATGTTTGCAAGTTCTTTAAGTAACAGAGTTTGAAGATATAGCTGAAGGCTAGTGAAAAGAACAGTCCATTCAAAGTGAAGGTGAATGGGGAGACAAGATCAGGTAGAGATCTTGAAGGCAGTTCCACAAAGGATGTGGGTAGAATTGCTAAGAGATAAGGGAAGCTGGTAAGAGTTTCTAAGTGAAAGCAGAATGTGGTAGAATCTTGAGGAATTCCAACAGGGATTGGATAAAAAGGACAATTGTGTTCTTAGAAAGTGCAGATGCGTTGAAGCCCAGAAGGAGCAAAGATAAGTGCTCAAAGGAGGTTCTAGAGATAGAGAACCAAGTCCTTGCCAAAAGACCAAGTACATAGGAGAGCTTGGTGAGGTAAGTGGCAGCAGGGAGGACTTGCTATTGTAAAGGCTTTAGTGCAACTCATAGTGAAGTGAGTGAGGAACTTATAGAGATGGAGAGGATGATGACTAGTGACAGTCATAACAGAGGTTCTGAAAGTGATCATAGAAAAGGACAAAAGGAGGAGGATGCCAAGGCAAATGGAATGAGAATGAGTGATGAAGAATATGATAGAGAAATGGTTGAGATAGTAGTTCAACTTGAAGTATTAATGGAGATGTTGCAGAGAAATGAAACGAACCAGAAATATGGTTATTTCATGAGAAAGAAAGTGAAGTGGCAGAGGCTACAAGAGAAAAGAAATCAGTAGGTGAATATGCAGTTAATAAAGGAGCGGAGGGAACTTGAATAGATTTTAGATGCCAAATTGGAAATAGAGAAGTTCGAAGGAGTTGAGCTACAACAAAAGGGAGATGCTGAAGAAGATGTTGAAGTTTTGATATGTGAACCAGAACGTGGGCCCTTACTTTTTGAAAGTGATGAAGGGCCAGAGGAGTTGGATCATATGAATGATTCAGAGCAGCCAAAAGACTTGATGGCTGAAGGATCAAATGATATCGTAAGGTCTTGTGATTTTAAAACTGATAATTTGTGTATGGTTGCAGGTTTGGAAGAAAACTTGCAGTCTTTTAAAGCTGTCAAAAACATGAAAGAATACTTTCCAGAAAATGAAAGTTTTGAAGCAGAATATGACAAGGAGACTGGAAAAGAAATAGTTCTCTACAGTGAACAAGTGCAGAGAGGCATCATTAAAATAGACGGTGTTGGAACAAGACTTGTTGACAGTATCAAGAGTTCTTTGAGTTTGAATCAACATACTGATTTGCTGACCGAAAAGTTAAAGGGGAGATTAGATCAACGTGCTGAAAGGTTGCCAGAAGAGGAAGAAGAGGTACAAAGGTTTTATATTTTTGATTTTGACGATTGTCTTATGAGTGCAGATTTTGTTGCAGAAACTAGAACATATTTGGCACAGGTGGACAACCAATTGAAAGAAGAAGAGGAAGAACATCTACTGAAGGATGTTAAGAAAGATTTAGCAGAGGAAGAAGGACCATGTGATGATGGGTCAATAGCAAATGAAGAAATGGGAGATTGTGTAAAATTTCCAAAGTTTACTCCAAGTAAAATCATTGAATTATATAGAGAATTAGATTTTCAAAGGAGGAAGTTGGAGGAGCAGAGGATAAATATTCAGGATAAATTGTTGATGAAGGATGATAAAGAAGTTGTCATAAATGAAAGACAAGAAGAAGCTGATAGGTACAGAAAAAGAAGCAGAAAATTGTCTTGAATGATAATGTGGCAACAACGGTACAAGACAATAGTGAACAAGAGGGTAAGGATGTAAGGGCGACAGCAAGAATGAGGGTTCAACAATCAAGAGTTGAAAACAATCAACAAACACAAGATATACTGGACAAAGAGATTGAATTGATAAGAAGGTTAATGATGGAAGTGTCTCAGAAGAAGACAACCGCAAGAAAGGAAAGGAGTGACAACAAGAGGAAGACAACAATAGATTATGAAAGCATGGCAAGTGGAGCATTACAACATAAGGTATGGAGACCTGGAGAAAAACAATAGACAACAACAACAATAGAACAATTGACAAGCAAAGACTGATTACAAAATAAAGTCTGGGATCCAGGAGGAATCAATTATCCAGACTTATGACTAGGTGGTCATAAATTTTCTTACATGGGGAGTCTGATGCAGAAGCATTCAGCTCAACATTATCATTGTATTTTAGTAGACATAGGGGGTCTTGTGTTTCAAGGAAGTTGGTTTCCTAAGTATTGAATTAATGTAATTATTAAGAGTTTTGAATGATTTTAATGAGAGAAGCTAGAATAGGATTTAATTGAATATTGTGAGACATATTTGTAAATATTCTCGAATATAGGAGAATATGAGAGATTTAGGATAGTTGAGAGATTGAGGGATGTGAGAATTAATTGTAAAACTCAGATTAGGAGTTAGTTCATGATTTTGTGGATTGGAGAGGATCCTTAGGGATAAGGAAGAGATTTTAGGATTTTGTTGAGAAGCTTATGGATCTAAACTAGGAATTGGTTTTAGAATCCTTTTGTATAAATGTAAGCTTAAAAGGCATAGACAGGGATGAGAGAGGTTGGATAGGTTAGCCAGTTAGAGTGTGATTGTAAGCCTACGGGCAGGTTGTAAACAGAGGCCATTGTAATTAGAAGATCAGGCCAAAGAGAGACAAAGAGTCTTAATATGTAATCATTTGTTTATACATATTTATACAGAGAATTCAATTTTGAACTGTGTGGTGTGTATTGGTAAATAGACTGTTAAATTTATGAATGAATGAGAGTATTCTGTATAACATATGTGTGCAGGCAGAGTCCAGGCGAATACGTAGAGGAGAAGAATAATACAGAGGAATGTAATAGATCGTTGAATCCATTCAGAGAATCAAAGTAATGTTGTGGAGCGATCATGATTAAAGGACTCACAGAATTAAGCTCAGGAGGAATTGCGCAGCAGAACCGCGAAGGACGGGAACCATTGAAATAACTGAAACCACAGTGAACCACTGAAGGAATGGCATAAAACCGAAGTGAAGAGAAGAGCGGAGAGGTGAAGCATTAACTCACAGTAGCCATTGGATCTCACAGATCAATGGCCAAGATTAAGTCACAGTAAATGGAGGAAGTAATATTGCATCACAACATATCGTAGGAGTAACGAGCCCTGGCCTTAAGTGAGTTGCGATTGCGAAATGCGATCTTATTGTTAACCGTTGGATCAGGTGCTCAGATCAACAGTGGAGGACGACTGTTGAATATTGCATCGTAATATTCCAAAGGGAGGATTTAAACTTGGGCCACAAGTCTTGAAACATGCCAAATGCGATGGGTGATTGCAATTTCCGATGCGATTGAAGATTTGATCGCATCGCAAATATTCCATGGTAATGTACTGGGCCCTAAGGAATTGCGATATGCGACATTGTGATGAGAGGTATTGATCGGGCGAGAGGATTTGCGACATGCGATATAGAGCGGACCTCATAAGGTATGAATGCGGTTTATATTATATTGAAGTCCGGTTGTGTTACCGTATCTCGCATGCGAAAGGAGAAGTCTTAAGAGTCCTGTGAAACCCCGAGAGTGCGATTGCGATAAGGGAGCATTGGGTAATGTGCAGAGGCAAGGAAATAAGCAGAAAAAGGTATGGTTATGTGTGTTTTGCGTGGTTTCTATTATAAAAGATTCATAATAGAAATGAAGTGCCGATAGATGGTTTTATGTGGAAAGTCCAAATATAACCAATGGATAAAGAGTGGGTAAGGTTATATATGTGCGGGCATTAAGATTTAACGAAGTATTCATTAAAGTTAGATGCAAAGATTATGAGGGTTAAACAAAGTCCTGATTGAAAGGATTTATTAAGGGTTGATATGTGGTTAGTTTGATAAATCATTCCACCAAGTTTTAATAAAAGGGGCCTTAACCATTACCTAATGAAGTTTTGACTTGGCTGAGAGCCATAAATTCCTAGGGCAAGACAAACATATGCAATTGACATGCATACTGTGGGTAAAAGCAGGGTTTTCCTGCGTCACAATTAGCCATTTCTTTTAAGATGCGATTCTTCCTTTCAGCTACACCTTTTTGTTGTGGAGTAAATGGAACAATATGTTGCAATTGAATTCCATGTTCAGTGCAAAAGTTGATGAATTTGTTAATAACATATTCCCCGCCATTATCAGATCTTAGTTTAAGAATTTGATGTCCAAATTGTTTCTCAACAAAGGCCTTAAAGGCCAAGAACATGTTAAAGACTTCACTCTGAGTTTTAAGAAGTATACCCAAGTGCTTCTGGAGAAAAACATCAATGAAAGTTAAGAAATACGTGTAGCCAAAGAATGAAGCAACTGGAAGTGGACCACATAAATCACTGTGCACAAGTTGTAAAGGGGCTGACGCATGCCAAGAGGCATGTTTTTCAAAACTATTCCGATGATGTTTTTTGAGTACACATCCGGAACAAACACCATCTCTACAAGATATCATAGGAAGACCTGTCACCATAATTTCCTTACATAAATTTTGAAGGGATCGATAGTTTAAGTGACCAGATTACTCATGCCAAAGTTTGCTCACTTCATCATTATGAGCAACAAATACAAAGGGAAGAGTTGATGACCCAAATTTTCTAAACTTATACAACCTTGTAGAATCATCAACAATGCCAGTAGCTAAAATATGTCTAGGATCTCTTAGGTCCTTAATTACAACATCATGAGGTGTAAATTCAACGGTTTTACCTTCACCTGAATGAGTTATCTGATATACATATAGAAGGTTGCAGGGTAAGGTAGGAACACATAATACATCATTAAATTGACCATTGTCTAGATGAATAGTTTCAGCCCTACAACACCAAGACATCTATCATCACCAATATATATATTTTTGGTGTTACAATCATTTAAAGAAGAAAACATGGCTTTATTTTTGGCCATGTGATAAGAAGCTTCAGAATTAATGAGCCACTCATGAGAATGAGAAGAAGAAGACACATTTAGTGCATAACCAGACCGAGATGCTTGACAACCACATGCAGAAAGTGTTATTCCTGAAGATGAAGTTAAAGTTGAAGAGTGCTCCAAATTTGTGTTATGCTTCTTCATTGCTGCTTCCAAGGCTTCCATATTTTTAAAACATTTGGATTTTAAGTGGCCATCACGATTACAAAAGTTTCAATGTCTATCATTCTTCTTCCCTTTGTTTTTATTTGCCTTATCATTTTGTTGAATTTATTTTTCATTTTGAGATTGAAATTGCTTACGACCCTTGTTTGGTTTAGGACCATTCTTTTTAGGTTGCTGCTTCTTAGGATTCTTTGAATTTGGTTATTGCTGGGGCTCCTAAGGCTTTCTTAGAAGAGTTTCCAATATTAAAAAGACCAATATTTAAGAGTTTTTCTTGTTCTCTTATTAAAGAATCACAAAAGGAATCAAAAGAGGGGGCTTGTAATCTTTTCCTTGAGAAATAAAGGCTTCTCTTGTAGAACGGAAGGTGGAGACAAACACAGAATAGGCTGGTCCCAACTTAGTAAGAGTGGAATAGATAAGGCTACCATCTTCTTTCTTAGCCTTAACACCTTCCAAGAGAAGTCTAAGGGTCTTGAACTTGGACAAAAAATGTTCAATGGAAGAAAAATTATTGGGGTCCAATGTAAGCAACTCATTTTCAAGTTGATGGGCTCTAATTTCATTTTTGATTCAAAAAACTTTATTGAGCTATTTCATTGCTTCA